>CM053031.1:149073498-149150578 GCA_028564925.1 Lithobates sylvaticus | reverse complement strand
CTCCCTGCTGTTTCGGGAGCGAGCGGGACTACGAGCGGAGCTGAACAGTCGGCTTGGTCTTTTTCGGCGGCAGTCGCTATTTTCCGGCGCTGCTCGCTATTTTTGTCTTTTTTTTGGGGGGGGTATCGGCGTATAACACACGCACCCACGACTTTCCCCTGATTTTAAGGGGGGAAAAGTGCGTGTTATACGCCGATTTAAATACGGTATGTATTTTTTTTTCTAGTTAAAGCGGTATTATTCATTTTCTTTTTTAGGCTTGCTTTCTTTTATTTTCACCTGGTGATCTGTCCAGTAAGTATGTTGTTTAAAAGAACAAACTCTCTTGCAGATGTAGCAGTTACAGGGTTGAGGCAAACTATTTCTGACAGGGGTGCTTAGAATTATCAGTTTTTACTTATTTAAATAAAACCTTTATCCTAAAGGGGGGACAAAAATGGTTGCTGTAACTGCTTATAACGTGTGAGCTGAAGTGATCTTCAGTTTGTTAGTGTATCTAATTCTGCTAGTACATCTAACACTACCCTCCTCCCTGGCTGACAATGCTGCTGTCCAAAGTGCCCCCTGTGCTCCTTCATCCACAGTGATGGCACTCTAAAACAAGAGGTGTGTTACTGGCCAGGTCACCAGGTGAACACAGAGGGAAAGTGCCTAGAAAAAAAAAAAGAAAACCAATGCAGCCAAATCTAATGATTGGTAAGCTGGAATAATATATAATTTTGGTTTGGGGTTTATTACTGCTTTAAGCCGTAAACACAGCCTTCCTACAAAGTATTTAGGGATTTCATCCCTGATATTTCTATAGTTCATAAGTCCACCCCAGTCCCATTTTATATGTGGTCTGCTGATCTAAGAACCTCTTCCTATAGAGCAAGGTGTTTCCAAAAATACCTGCTATATCTTCCATATTTGTGAAGCCAATTCAGAGCCAAAGCACACTGCTCATCAAGAATGTCTGCATCACTCTGGTACAGTCATATAGTGCCACTTTCCTTGTCTAAAGCCATACTAAAACTATTGTGAGCAGAAAAATATTATGAAACACTAGATATGTTACAAAAATGGCATGCTTAAATAAAAACTACCACCCAAATGAGCATTGCTTGTATATATATATATCTAAAATGAAAAAAAATTGTGTATTTCAATTGTACTCTTATAAAAAAAATGTTGCTTTGTTTTAGATCCAGGGAGTCGACAAGCAAGACCACTATCTGCATCCAAGAAAAACATTTCAAATAGCCAAGATCCTGACCATTCAGCATATCAAGTTATAAATGCAATGCGACAGGAAAATGAAGCAGTTGAAAGAGCAACCAGCAGACAGACAGTAAGCCATCCATTAGCTGTAAAAATCAACACTTTAGGCCCCATGCACACGAGACGCAGATGCAAACTCTGCTGAACGCATGTTTTAAAAAGCAGAAACCTGCGTTTAAAAACGCGCGTTTTGCTGTGTTTTCATGCCGCGTTTAGCTGCGTTTGCGTCTATAAGCATTTGTAAAGATAACATCATATAGACCCTCCCCAAGCTCAGAAAACATGTATTATTAACTATTTCTGCCATTTTGATCAGAGTGAGCAGCAGCAGCAGAGAGAGCAGTTGTACACTTGCATTTGCCTCTATTTCTGTGTTTTTTTTTTTTGGAAATGGATCCCATATTGAATATATGTCAGGAAATGCTCCTGATGTTGCTCTTGATGAAGCAGCAACGTCGTCGCAAATTTGCATGAGAGGTCCGGAATCAGAGCTTGTCGATATTGGACCCATCCGTTGATGGCACAGCGAATGTCCGTTGGATATTTCACAAACATGTATGCATTTCACAAACATGTATGCATTAGTGAGTATTTATGCTCTATGAACTATCTAAACTAATTATGACATTTTAAACCAATTGTTCTAGTATTTTTTATGGTTTACCATCATATTTCTGAGTTTTCTGGTCCAAAAAATTGGGTTCCTTTTAAAAAGGCTTATAAACGCAAACGCGGCTAAACGCAGGTGCCTGCGTTTAGCCGCGTTTAGCTGCGTTTTGCGTCTGAAACGCGGAAAAGCAAAGTGTCTGAACGCCTTTTTTGCTTCTGGAAAAACGAGGTTAAACGCAACTGCATAAAAACTGGAAAAAAATAGACTGTGTACATGGACACATAGGATAATATTGCATGCGTTCAGGTGCAGTTGAAAAAAGTGTCCAACTGCCTCTGAACGCGCGTTTAACAGCGTCTCGTGTGCATGAGGCCTTAACATAAAACTATTGAGCTGAAGGGTAAAATCCAAAAATTAGCAGCTTGCACACCATTAGATACAAAAATGGAAAAACCATATAAACCAAACTAAACCAAACTAAAATTCAGTGCTTGTAAAATTAAATGTATGTATGTATGTATATCAATTATAAAATGTCCACACAAACAAAAGAACTCTACCATGCAGAGATTTATTTGAAGATTATCTCGCCTAGAATTGACAGCAATGTGGAAAACTCCTCCAGGTGAAAAAAAACACACTCCCACACTAGTGCCCAAATCGGAGGCTTTCTGGAACCTTATGACTCTCCAAATGAGAGGTCATATAGCGCTTGAAAATGATTAGTTCAAATCCTGGATATATGATGTTGCCACTGCACTCCACCATACATATCGGCAGCCACTTAGGGGAATACGCATGGAAAAACTAGAAAACTCCACATGTAAAATAAATTATATCATATATTTAATAAAAAACAAACACATACTACTCATGTATGAAAAAATATAAACAGAGCGGTACAAATCAAACTATCCTGGGGAATAAGCAAATCGACCACAGAGGATTTTCTTTTCCCTACATTCTATGAGGCACAAACTGTGTCAAGATAGACTTTTCCCATTGTTGACAGGATTGGGTCTTGGCTCTGAGATGTGTCTCCATTATTTTGGGTTGTGGGCTCTTTAAGGGAGACAAAAAAAAAAAGCACTTGAGAGTACCATGCAGTTTTAAGGGTTCCGGGGTGATCTGGCAAAAAGGGTAAACTGACTTGTAGTTTTCCCAGGTTTGTTGAAAGTGGAACATTACCCATAACAACTTGATAAAAAATGTATGTTCTTAGGAAGAAACCTACATTTTATGTTCACAATTATGCTACCAAAATGAGTATGTGCTGTAAATTTCCTCCAGCATTGCTCCTGTTTCTTCTTGCTGGAGGCTGCCATTTTGCTGAAGCCCAAAGCCCCAGCCTTAAATCATAAAGCGGAACTATTTCAAAAAACGGTTACTTTCCTGGAATGGTTTACCAACTGTCACATTTGCTTGTGTCCTCAACCAAATTGTCAAACCATAAGGCCCCTTTCACACTGGGGCGGTGCGGGCGTCGTCGTTTTAGCAGCGGTATTCGGCCGATAGCAAGGGTTAAAACCCCCCGCAAAGCGCCGCAGCAGTGGCGCTTTGCTGGTGGTATTGCCGCGCTGTCCCATTTCACTGTCGCTGTCCCATTTCAATGGATAGGAGCGGTGAATCTAGCGTCCTACTAGATTTCTTTGTGTACCAAAATTCCAGTTGGAATAAACGAGATGTGTAATTTCTTCTCTTGGACAAGAAGATTTCTGGCATCAGTATATGTTCAAGATGCCAACCTGAACATGCTCATCTTTCCCCTCAAACAACACCACTTTCTGCATTTTGCTGTGAGAAACAAAGCAACTACAATTCAGGATCCCCTTTGCAGCCCAAGTGTTCACAAAAGTGCTTGCCCCACTTCTGGCTCTTCTGCGAGCCCAGAGAATTCATGTAACAGCTTTACCAGGGCAACTTTATATACAGAAGTCAAAATTCCTCATCAACATTCTAAAACTGAGAGCCATCAGATTGTCTTTACAACCCTGGCCCTGTCTTCTGAAATGCCACCCAGTCTGGGTGCAGGCGAACAATGTTACAGCAGTGGACTACATAAATCATCAAGGGGGGGGGGGGGGGCAACAGAAGTTAAGCTGCCCCAGGAGAAACAAGTCTGCTACTCTCCTAGATAGAAACTTGCATGCCTGCTCTCTCAGCCACCCACATCCCTGGAGAGGACAATTTGCAGACGGTCTTCCTAACCTGCCAACGCACAGACCAAAGGGAGTGGTCTTTGCACCCCGAGATCTTTCAAAATCTCTGTCAAAGGTCAGGAAAACTGTATGTGGATATCTTGGCCTCCAGGTTCAACAACAACATGTTTGTACCCAAGACCTCATTGCACCATATTGGCCCAGCAGAACATGGTACACAGACATTCTTGGACTTCTGACGGACAAGCCTTGGCCTTTTAGAAACAGACCAGAAATTCCAATGGAAAAAGTCCGCTAGAGCACACACGATCGGATTTTCCAACAACATAATCCGATCTGACTTTTTCCGTCGGAATTTCCGACCGTGTGTACGGGGCATAAGCCTTTTCTTGTTGGTGCCCGACCGCCTCACGTGTGTGCGTGTGTATATATTAGTTATTATATCTGTTATGTGCACTTTTAAGCCTTTTCTTGTTTTGCACAAGGACTAGGTGTTTTTTTTTTTTTAGCAAACGCCATGCAGGCTTTCATGTGTCTTGCACTGAGGAGAGGCTTCTGTCAGGCCACTCTGCCATAAAGCCCTGACTGGTGGATGGCTGCAGTGATGGTTGACTTTCTACAACTTTCTCCCATCTCCCGACTGCATCTCTGGAGCCCAGCCACAGTGATCTTTGGGTTCTTCTTTACCTCTCTCACCAAGGCTATTCTCCCCCGATAGCTCAGTTTGGCTGGACGGCCAGCTCTAGGAAGGGTTCTGGTCGTCCCAAACGTCTTCCATTTAAGGATTATGGAGGCCACTGTGCTCTTAGGAACCTTAAGTGCAGCAAAAAAATTTTTGTAACCTTGGTCAGATCTGTGCCTTGCCACAATTCTGTCTCTGAGCTCTTCGGGCAGTTCCTTTTGACCTCATGATTCTCATTTGCTCTGACATGCACTGTGAGCTGTAAGGTCTTATATAGACAGGTGTGTGGCTTTCCTAATCAAGTCCAATCAGTATAATCAAACGCAGCTTGACTCAAATGAAGGTGTAGAACAGGGGTCTTCAAACTACGGCCCTCCAGTTGTTCAGGAACTACAATTCCCATCATGCCTAGTCATGTTTGTGAATGTCAGAGTTTTACAATGCCTCATGCGATGTGTAGTTCTGCCACAGCTGGAGGGCCGTAGTTTGAGGATCCCTGGTGTAGAACCATCTCAAGGATGATCAGAAGAAATGGACAGCACCTGAGTTGAATATATGAGTGTCACAGCAAAGGGTCTGAATACTTAGGACCATGTGATATTTCAGTTTTTCTTTTTTAATAAATCTGCAAAAATGTCAACAATTCTTCGTTTTTCTGTCAATATGGGGTGCTGTGTCTACATTAATGAGGAAAAAAAATGAACCTAAATGATTTTAGCAAATGGCTGCAATATAACAAAGAGTGAAAAATTTAAGGGGTCTGAATACTTTCTGTCCCCTGTATCATGAATCACCATAGTGAATAAACAAATCTTCATTTAAGTTATTAAAATACATAAAAATTGTGAAGTCCATATATAGATCTCATACGTGAAAAAAACATCATCTGTGAGTGTATGAAAGGTTCCTCTCCACCGCATGTAAACAAACAATGCACTCGCCAGACTTTAATTGGAGTCAAATTGCGCATATGGGAAACCAAGATGTCATACATGAGGTCACAGGAATAAATCCAAACAGCTGCTGTCATCCATTCAATATGTATATAGATTGCGTATTCAAAGCTCCAGTGTTGCCATATAGAGAGGGAGAGGAAAGGATACTCTCATGGTGCAGTAATTTGAATAATTTATAAAAAAAGAAGGTTGTATTGCACTTACATCAAAGAAGACAAGGATCAGCATGTATTGTATAGGAATCGCCAGTTAGCGCTCCACCTGCATTCCAGCTGACTGGAAATGAAGTATCTCAAACAATACCCAACGCAGTTTTGTCAGTCTATATCTGATGTTTTCTGATCTAGTAAGATCTACCATAGCTCCTAGAGGGCCATTTTTGGCACCCAAAAGAAAGAATGCCTAGACCATCATTTGGCACTTAGTTGCTCATGAAATCCCCCCCAGCTCCGACCTTCTGTGTCTATAAAGGATGTGAAACTGGTGTTTCATAAACCTCCCTTTGAAACATGTTCAGGAAATCCCATTGGAGGATCAGACAGGTAAGGAGGCCTCTCCGAGTTGGCAGCTCTTTCTTGCAAAGAACTTTTTCTTATCTTGCATAGGGCCAAATTGGTCCAGAGAACCAGACCCTCCTTCCTCTCTTAATTTCCTTTCAAGTGAGGATATTGTTCTCCTTGCCTTATGTCCTGCTTCAAAACACTCCAAGAAAATTTCACTCCACTGCCTGGATGTTGTCTGTGCGGGTATGGGTAAACCTACAGTACCTGCAACATCTTCCTTTACAAAGACTTTTTAGTCCCTTTTTGTCATCACTGAAGGTCCCAAGAAGGGACATCCTACTTCTCTTCCACCATTGCTAGGTGGCTCAGGCTACTTCTTTCCTAGTGCTTACACCCCCAAGGAATAGGTTCCTCTTTTCCCTATTAGGGCCCATTCCACCAAATCTGTAGGTGTTCCCTCAGTATCAAACATCCATTTTGCAGGTTTGCAAGGCCACCACCTGGTCTTCAGTTCATACTGTACTTATTCATATATTTTTATCAGATGGATGTTCAGGCCTCTGCCAATGCCAGAAGGTGTTTCAAGCTGTCATTTGAGTGTTTCGGATCCACTGACCCTTCCTTTTTCCAGGCTTGTATGCTGTTTTTTGCTATGTTGTTGCCCACCCCTCAGTTTATATCTTGGGGACATCCCACTGTGCAAACTTCCTGTCCTGTGTCCTGTACTGTATGATTGATACAATGCGAATGTTAACTTACAAGTAAATTCCATATCTTGAACTACAGTACAGTAGAACCCTCGCCATCCACTGTTTCTCTTAATTGCCTGCTACAAAGCTAGGGGCGTTCCCAGCAAACCTTTTGCCAGTGTTCAATCACTTGAAGGTTGCTGCATGTAACCTATGGCCTATGACTTGCTGTACTGTACTCCAAAATATGGAATATTAAGTTCAGCTCTAATTTGCCTCATCCTGCAGATTGTAATATAGGGGCATCTATTTCCTAAGTGACCAAGCAATTTACAAATATCTCAATGGTAATCCCAGTGTAGGAAAAAAAATATTCAGTCCCAGAGAGTGTAGGAGGACACGGGCCACACAATGAGATTGGAGGAGAAGCAGTTTAACCTTAGGCTGCTCAGGGTTTTTTATTTTTTTTACTGTCAGGGAGACAATTGCTGGTGTCAGCAGGGAGTATTTGATATTTTTAAAAGACTTTTGGATGTGCATCTTAACAACATGCCGACCAGCACACGACAATATACGTTGGCACAATGGCATGGCTGGGCAAATGGGCGTACAGGTACATTCCCTTTAAATCGCAGCATTGTGGGCACGCGCACGCAGCATGCTCCATAACCGTGGGTCCTGCTCCCTGCGGACTCGTCCGCCGGGGGCCCGCGATCGTGTCACGGAGTGGCAGACCGGGGAGATGCCTATGTAAACAAGGTATTTCCCTGTTCTGCCTAGCAACCGAGCAACATGACAGAGATCTACTGCTCCCTGTCATCGGGAGCAGTGATCTCTGTCATGTTCTAGTGAGGCAATCCCCCCCCCCCAGTTAGAACACCTCCCTAGGACACACCTAACCCCCTGATAGTCCCCTAGTGTTTTACCCCTTCCCTGTCAGTGTAATTTTCACAGTAATCAGTGTATTTTTATAGCACTGATCAAGTCCCAAAATAGTGTCAAAAGTGTCCGATGTGTCCGCCATAATGTCGCAGTCACAATAAAAATCACAGATCGCCGCCATTACTAATAAAAAAATTAAAAAAAATAATAATAAAAATGCCATAAATATATCCCCTATTTTGTAGACGCTATAACTTTTGTGCAAACCAATCAATATTATTGCTTATTGCGATTTTTTTTTTTTTATTTTTTTTTTTATTTTTATTTTTTAAACCAAAAATATGTAGAAGAATACATATCGGCCTAAACTGAGAAAGACATTCGTTTTTTTATATATATATTTTTTGGGGATATTATAGCAAAAAGTAAAAAATATTCCTTTTTTTGGATACAAATAATGCTTAGCAGAAATTTCCAGGCTTAACTTTTTTTTTTTTTAGTTTTGGAATGATAAAAGGTTAGAACCTCTGTCAGGTTTTCAATGCTGTAACACCTGTCAAACAGGTTGTAGGGCGATTTTTCACTAAACAATTCACTTCTGTTCCATACATCACATAGAGAATCATTTACAGGAAACATCTCCCAACTGAGAAGTTGGGAGATGTTAACACCGCAATTAACACCCTGTTCACACTGAATGCGGCGTTTGAAATCTTGCTACTTCAGCACGATTTCAAAGCAGCTGGACAGTGCGATTTTCATTTGCGCCCTGCCGACATCTGTGTGACTTCATGCACAGATGTCTGTGCAAATCGCACTTGAAATCGCCAATAATAGTGCAGGAACCTTTTTCAAATCGTTGCAAGTCGAAGTCGCACCAATTTGAATGGTTCCATGGGCACAAGTAAACTGTCAAATCGCATGACAAGTCGCACGGGTGTGAACGGGGGTTTAAAGTTTACAGAAATTCATTCATCCACCTTTTGGAGTTAGGCTTTAAATGCAGAAAATGTTAACCTGCTCTGTGTAATGCTGTGCCCCAGTTTCTATGCATTATTATTATTTTCAGCATTATTACATTTTTCACCTAATGTATGTTGCTTTTGTGTTTTTAACCAGTTCTTTGACCGAGAAAAAAAGAATGAAGATGTAGTTTCACCAACTGTTGAAAGAATTGGCCCTCTAAGTTCAAGGTAGAACTTTTTATTTTAATTTGATTATTATTTTTCAAACATGTGTTTGTTTGTTTTTGTTAAGGCAAGTGTGTCTGTCAGATAAAAAAATAGTTGACCATAAACATAATGATTCTTGTAAGTTTTTATAATGACAACTATTTGGGATTCTGGCTAAGCCTCACCTAGACCAGGACAAATTGTGGTTTACTTACTAAAGGTGGAGAGTGCAAAATCAGGCTCACTTCTGCATAGAAACTAATCAGCTTCTAACCTCAGCTTGTTCAATTAACCTTTGGCAATAAAACCTGGAAGCTGATTGGCTTCTATGCAGAAGTGAGCCTTATTTTGCACTCCCTACCTTTTAGTAAATAAACCTCATTCTGTCTGTAAAATGTGGGTGGTCCCTTAACAAGACCCTAACAGTTTTGGTGGATGATGTTCCAATGTTAAATTGCTACCATAGGAATTTTCCAGACTTGTTGATCTGTGTTAAGCGCATTGCTAAGGACCCAGGTGCCCTTTGGGCAAAGTTTTCTGCTCATCAGCATTGGGAGTTTCTCCCAGAGGTGATACATTTCTGTGTGATTGGGTTAGGACATTCCCTCTGGCAGCTTTCATGTGTGGGTCTAATGTCGGTTCACATGAGGTGCATTCTGTGGCTCAAGTGTTGGTCGGCAGAGCTCCTAAGAAACTGCAATGGATGCCCTTTGAGGGGCAAAGGCTATTTGGCAATGCTTTAGATACCTTTATTCACAATATTGCTAGGGGGAAAAGTACACTTTTGCCATTAAAGGGACAAGTCCAACAGGGTCTTCGTTTTTTGCTTCTGGATTTAAGAAAAATGCCTTTCTTCCCTTCCAGGCTTTTGTGTCAATTTGGACACGGGTTGTCCTGAAAATTTGGGTCAAGAACATGTTCAGAGGCTGCAAGTTGGTGTTTTGCACCTTGACTCCTTCAACAAATGCTTTAAATGTACTATTTCCCTACAGCAGAAAAGCATTCAAATTCGGCAATCAGACTGCCCTTTTTGCACTAGACCCTTCAGAATACTTCACCCTACTTCAGGGTTTCCTGATCAGGGTACAGCCTGGCAGTGGTGCACATCAATAATCATGGCAGCACTAGTGTCAGGCTGCTCTCAAAGAAGTGGAGCTAATTCGGACCCAGGCAGAACACCATGTCCGGCCCTGTCCGTGGTGCACATTCCATGGGTGAAAAAAAATTGTCACGCAGACTTTCTCAGCCGCCAACCTCTGAATACAATGATCTCACCACCTGGAAGTGTTTCAGACATTCTGTTTCAGGTGGGGGACACTCAACGTGGACCTTCTGCCATCCCAGATTCAACAACAAACTGAACAGATTTGAAACCAGGTCCAGGGATCCTTGGGCCTTTGCAGTGGATTCCCTTGTGACTCTGTAGAGTCAGTTTACCCTGTTTTATGCCTTTCTCTTTCTGAAGCTCCTGCCTCACCTGCTCCAGAGAATAGAGAGGGAAGACTTTACAGTTATTTTCATTGCACACAATTGGTCCAGTCAGGCTTCTGGCAGACTCTACGTGGCCCCTCATAGATCATTTAGACCTCTTATCTTAAGGAGCCATGTTCCACCCTGGCTCAGGGTCCTAGCTGTAACGGCTTGGCTTTTGAGGTTAAGTTCCTGAAGTACAGGGGATATTCAGATTTAGTCATCCACACTTTTGTTAAAGGCCAGAAAGTCATCTTCTTGCAAGGTCTACCACCACACCTCAACATCGTACTTTGCTTTCTGTGAGGAGAAATTTGATTCCAGGAAGTACTTTTGTAGGATGAGTTTTGTCCTTCCTTTTAGTCAGGTTTGGACAAGTCCTTAGCCTTGAAGACCATTAAGGATCAGATCTTGGCCTCGACAGTGCTATTCCAGAGACCTCTTGCTTCTCACTCCTTGGTGAGAGTCTTTGTCCAGGGAGTGGCTCATATGTTCTCTGACTCAGTGGGAGCTCAACCAATTTTTTTGGGGTCTTCAAAAATCACCTTTTGAACCTTTCTCATAAAGTTGCCGTTCTCATAGCTGTTACCTCAGTTTTGAGGGTCTGAGTTAGAAACCCTATACTGTATAGCACTGTTTTCTGTGTTTCATAAGCTCTAAGTTGTTTTGAGGCTCAGAACCTAATTTTTAACCAAGGTGGCTTCCACTTTCCACCTTAATAAGGTCATAGTGTTTGCATCATCTTTTCATCATGCTCCAAAATATCCTAAGGAGCTTGCTTTCCACTATGTGGACATGGTTTGGGCTATGAGAGTCTACCTTTCAACTACAGCTCCATTTTGTCTGCCTTGACTCCCTGTTTTATTACCTGGGGGCTCTTGGGGAGGCTGCTGCTTGTTCCACTATTGCTAGACAGATTTGAAAACTCTTCATTCAAGTTTATGATCTGAAGGGGAGAATTCTCCTTTTTCCTATAAAGGCTCTTCCACTAGAAGTGTTGGTGCTTCATGAGTCTTTCGGCATCTGGCCTCGGTATTTCAGGTCTGCTGCTCACATTTTTGCTAAGTTTTATCAGGTTGATGTTTGGACCTTGGCAGTTCCTCTCAAATGGCCTTACCTTAACTCGTTAGGGTTTTTTGTTTTTGGGCCTGTTAGCGGTTGTTTGCTGTGTTGCCTGTCCCTCATGGGAATACTTTTAGACATCCCAATCATCTAAGGATACCATTCCCGTGTCCTGTCATGTACAATAAAGAAACCAGGATTTTTGACTTGCCTGTAAAACCCTTTTTTTTTTAAGCACATCACGAGACATGTGTCTATGATCACAAAAATTAAACCTGCTGAACGTGTGCGGGTATGTATATTCAGGGCAGGTTTCAGCTTTGCTTTCCAGTATCCATTCACCTGGAGATAGAGCTTAACCCAGTGGTTTAGGAATATCGTTTGTGTCCTGTTGTGCACTTTAACCACTTGCTTACTGGGCACTTAAACACCCTTCCTGCCCAGACCAATTTTCAGCTTTCGGTGCTCTCACACTTTGAATGACAATTACTCAGTCATGCAACACTGTACCCAAATGAATTTTTTGTCCTTTTTTTCCCACAAATAGAGCTTTCTTTTGGTGGTATTTGATCACCTCTGGGTTTTTTATTTTTTGCGCTATAAATGAAAAAAGACCGAAAATTTTGAAAAAAAACACATTTTTCTTTGTTTCTGTGATAAAATTTAGCAAATTATTAATTTTTCTTCATAAATTTTGGCCACAATTTATACTGCTACATATCTTTGGTAAAAATAACCCAAATTAGTGGATATTATTTGGTCTTTGTGAAAGTTAGAGAGAGTACAAACTGTGTTGCGAATCATACAAAATTGATCACATCTGATGTACTGGTGGCCTATCTCATTTCTTGTGACCCGAACAAGTCAGGAAAGTACAAATACCCCCCAAATGACCCCTTTTTTTGAAAGTTGACATTCCAAGGTATTTAGAAAGAGGCATGGTGAGCTTTTTGATGTTGTCATTTTTTCCCACAATTCTTTGCAAAATGAATTATTTTTTTATTTCTTTCCACAAAATTGTCATTGTAATAGGTTATTTCTCTCACATGGCATGTGTATACCACAAATGACACCCCAAAATAAATTCTGCTACTCCTCCTGTGTATTACGATACCACATGTGTGGGACTTTTACACAGCCTGGCCACTTAGAGAGGCCCAAAATGCAGGGAGCGCCATCACGTGTTCTAGGAGCATAAATTACACATCTAAATTGTTGACTACCCATTACACTTTTGAAGGCCCTGGAGCACCAGGACAATGACACGTGACACTGACGTGGCACTGATGACAGGTGGCACTGATACGTGGCACTGATGACACGTGACACTGATGTGGCACTGGTGACAGATGGCACTAGTATGGAGCACTGATGACACGTGACACTGATGACAGACGGCACTAATACGGGGCACTGATGACACATGACACTGACAGATGGCACTAATATGTGGCACTGGTGACAGATGGCACTAATACGTGGCACTGATGAGAGATGGCACTAATATGTGGCACTGATGACACGTGAGAGGTGGCACTGATGACACGTGACACTGATGACAGATGGCACTGATACGTGGCATTGATGACACGTGACATGATGACAGATGGCACTGATACGTGGCATTGATGGCACTGATACGTGGCACTGATGACAGATGGCACTATGTGGCACTGATGACACGTGACACTGATATGGCACTGATGACAGATGGCACTAACGTGGCACTGATGACAGATGGCACTAACGTGGCACTGATGACAGATGGCACTTATACGTGGCACTGGGGACAGATGGCACTGGGGACACAGATGGATGGGGACACAGATGGGGACAGATGGATGGGGACACGGATGGGGACAGATGGATGGGGACACGGATGGGGTCACACGGATGGGGTCACACGGATGGGGACACACGGATGGGGTCACACGGATGGGGTCACACGGATGGGGGTCACACGGATGGGGACACATGGATGGGGACACATGGATGGGGACACATGGATGGGGACATGGATGGGGACAAGCATGGGGTCACATGGATGGGGACACATGGATGGGGACATGGATGGGGTCACATGGATGGGGACACATGGATGGGGACATGGATGGGGTCACATGGATGGGGACACATGGATGGGGACACATGGATGGGGACATGGATGGGGTCACATGGATGGGGACACATGGATGGGGACATGGATGGGGTCACATGGATGGGGACATGGATGGGGACATGGATGGGGTCACATGGATGGGGACATGGATGGGGACATGGATGGGGACACATGGATGGGGACATGGATGGGGACAGATGGGGAGACCGATCGCACATTTAGTTTTTTTTTTTTTACTTACGGCTGCTGCAGCCGTTGATCTCTCTCTCCCCACACGCTGTCTGTGTGAGGAGAGAGAGCGGCGCTGACAGATGATCTCATATGTTTCCATATGAGATCATCTGTCATTGGACACGCCGATCTCGCTGTAAACGGCCGCTGTGATTGGCCGTTTACAGCGATCTGTGACCGGCCGTGTCCGACGGACACGGCCAGCACAGAACTTCCCCGATGCGCGCTCTCAGGAGCGCGCATTAGGGAAGTAAACAGGAGGACGTCCAGGGACGTCCTCCCAGCAGAGAGCGTCCGCGCTGCAGCCGTCTTTCGGCTATAGCGCGGGCGCGAAGAGGTTAAGAAAATGATTTTACAGGTAAGTTATAAATCCTGTTTTATTGTACTAACCTCTCTGAACTGGAACTGAAATCTAGTCCTAATAGATAACTGAAAGTGATGCCTAAATGTTGCATTCATCAAGTAAATTATTATTACGCAAGTCATAGCTATACCATCGTTTTTGAAGCGTTACATGTTCTTCAATAAGGTGCAAGTGAGTCTATTACTGTATGGTGTAGTGCAATCTGGACTGCTACAAGGCTTTTTTATTTTTTTATCTTTTATCCTAGCCAACAGAAAAAAATTATAAAAAACGATGATGACAAATCTTCATTCACTCACGATGCAAAGGTAAGCAAATTGAGTTATAATTTAACAGTAATAACATATAGTATGCCAGTGAAAATATTGATGTGGTAAGACAGTAGCCTAAATACTATTAGCACTTTTGGTTCCTTATGTGACAAAAAATAACATTCCGTGGAAAAAAGTATAACAAAAAAAAGTCACAGCCAAGCACTTCAAACCCTCTCCCCCAAAAGCTTTGAGCCCCACATATATGCACAAACCAACATATACACATGCGTCAGAGCGCCTACATATGAATGCATGTAGCACATGTTACATATACAAATTGATGACTTTAGGCTCTTTTAGAGTATACCTACAAGCAAAACCTTTTGTTTTTCTTTTGGATAGAGTGGAGAGGGATGTTTGGGTTTTTATTGCTGTCATTGCCTCCGTTTGTGAGTCACCCTCTCTTTTTGTCATGTTTAGTTTTATCTTCGAAAGTAGAAGTAAAAGAATATCCCAAATGAACATTGAGGGAAAATCTTACAATGGGTACACTACTAGTTAATCTACCCCCTTCCTGACCTGAGCACTTTTTACAATACAGCACTGCGTCATTTTAACTGACAATTGTGCGGTCGTGCGACGTTGCACCCAAACAAAATTGACATCCTTTTTTCCACAAATAAAGCTTTCTTTTGGTGGTATTTGATCACCTCTGTGGTTTTTATTTTTTGCGCTATAAACAAAAAAAGAGTGACAATTTTGAAAAAAAAAGCAATATTTTTTACTTTTTGCTATAATAAATATCCCCAAAAAATATATAAACAATTTTTTTCCTCAGTTTAGGCCAATATGTATTCTTCTACATATTTTTGGTTTGCGCAAAAGTTATAGTGTCTACAAAATAGGGGATAGATTTATGGCATTTTTATTTAGTAATGGCGGCGATCTACAATTTTTATGGCATTATGGCGGACACATCGGACACTTTTGACACTATTTTGGGACCATTGTCATTTATACAGCGATCAGTGCTGTAAAAATGCACTGATTACTGTATAAATGACACTGGCAGGGAAAGGGGTTAAACACTAGGGGTCGATCCAGGGGTTAAGTGTGTCCTAGAGAGTGATTCTGTTGGGGGGGGGGGTGGGCTACCTAGGACATGACAGTGATCACTGCTCCTGATGACAGAGAGCAGTATATCTTTGTCATGTCACTAGGCAGAATAGGGAAATGCCTTGTTTACATAGGCATCTCCTCGTTCTGCCGCTCCGTGACACCAGTCTGCGGGTCCTGCGGGCACAGTCACGTAGCACATGGCGGGCATGCGTGTCCACAATGCTGCGTCTTAAAGGGGACGTACCTGTATGCCCATTTGTGCAGCCGTGCCATTGTGCCAACATATATGTCGTCGTGCACTAGTCGGCAATCGGTTAAAGGGATTTCCAAATGGCAAAAAAAAAAAAAAAAAAAAAAAACTGACATTGACCATAATCCTCCCTTAAGCCGCGTACACACAATCGGATTTTCTGATGGAAATGTGTGATAACAGGCTGTTGACGGAAAATCTGACCGTTTGTACGCTTCATTGGACAATTGTTGTTGAATTTTCCGTGGACAAATGTTGGATGGCAGGCTTTAAAATTTATCGCGGACAAATGTCTGTCGAATTTTCCGAGTGTGTGTATACAAAAGTCCAAAGTACAAACACGCATGCTCGGAAGCAAGCACGATCCAGAAGCCGTCGGTCTTGTAAACTAGCGTTCGTAATGGAGAATTAATATTCGTGACGTGGCAAATTATGAAATCTGGAAATGCAGCGCACATTCCATTCTTTAATTGGATAATAATGAAGCTGCTTTGCTGGTGATACTGATGGATTTATTGCAAATTACTTTTCAAAGGCTTTTTTTTTTTTCTAGTGATATCAAGGATAATATTATTATAATGCTTCTTTTTTTTTTTTGAATTCTTTGGGCAAGTTACCACAACACCATTATCCCGTAGTTTTTAATATCAAAAAAAGAAAATATAACAAATCAAATAATTATTATTCAACCAATAATAAAATAAAATGCATGTGTCCTGCTTCGCATGCGCGGCGTGCGGGATGGCGGACGTGTAAAGCAATAACTCCAAGGCAATAATAAATAACACGTTATCAGCGCATGCGCGGCGTGCGGGATGGCGGACGTGTAAAGGTAGAGCTCTCCCGATCCGCGGCTCCTACGCAGCTACACGAGCAGCCCTTAACATAGGAGCGACACCGCTGACTGCCGGAACCCCCCAGGCAACGTATGGGGAAGGTTGGCTTCCAAAAGCACGTCTACAGAGGCTTTATTCCGCCGCCGCCATCGTGGCCTACCTCCGGTATGGAGCGTTTTCTATACAGGCCGCAATCCCCGGCCTCGAGTGATTCACTGGGCCCAGCGCACGCTTCCAGGCCACTTGCAGAGCCGCGCAACACGGCCGCGGAGGACAACAACTCCCAGCCTTCCCAACAATCCCCTCGATCTCACTCCCCACACACATCTGAAACTCCAACAGATGTAGTGACAATTGCAGTACTGGACACAAGGCTCAATCTGCTTTTACATGACCTAACCCACAGCATTGCTAAAGAAGTGGGTAAAATTGCACACGAGCTGAGGGGTGAAATCGATCAACTAGGGGAACGTACTGACACCCTCGAAAATAAATTTGATGAACTAACCCAATATATGCATGCCCTTGAAGAAGATAACGCCAGCATGAAGCACACTGTCTCTCAACTTCAAATACAGCAAGAAGATTTGGAGAACCGCGAAAGACGCCAGAACCTAAGAATCAGAGGGATCTCTGAAACGGTTAGTGACAAAGACCTCCGCCCTTGCCTCCTAGGCCTCTTCGTTAACCTGGCACCCCATATACCAGACATAGATTGGCGCCTGGACAGGGCACACGGATCATTAGCCCCGAAGCCACCACCTAATGCAAACCCAAGAGACGTCCTCGTCCGTTTCCACTTTTATGAAAGCAAAGAAGCACTGACAAATGCTACCCGCAACAAGTCCCGTATTGAATTCAAACAATCTAGAATTCAAATCTTCAGTGATCTATCCCCAATCACCTTAGCAAAAAGACGCAGCTTTCGCCCGATCACCACACACCTGCAAAACCATCAGATCCCATACCGTTGGGGCTTCCCCTTTCGCTTGTCAGTGACCAAAGATGGCGTCCAACACTCCCTGAGAGACCTCTACGAAGGGGAATCCTTCATTCGCAACCTCGGGCTCCCACCGCTACCCGAAGAACAAAAACTCAGGCTCCAATCCCAAATATGAAACCCCTCACCACTCCAGCCAAGATCTGGACCCCGACCCAGCGACGTTCGCAGAAGAACTTCTCCACACCTCAGAGGCCTAACCCCCACAGATTCCCGACCTGAAGAGACCCTCCCTCTCATCAGGAACCGGCTTTGGTTTCTTTCTCCTTTTTACATTCTGGAACATCCCAGAGAATATGCTCTTAGGCCTAGAACATGGCCCCATTGAAAGACGGTCCTCTTTCCCCTGAAAAGGACTTGGAACTACGTTCTTTCACCGTTGAGATGAACTACATCACCTACTAACTGCTGGAAAACTCATCTCCTTTTTGATTCATTTTGGTTCCACTGCCTCGATTTTTCTTGTTTTTTTTTTCTTGTTTTTTTTTTTACATGCACATACCCACGTTGGCACTACTTTATGTTTTTCTTTTTTCGCTCCGAATCCGAGCAGTCCTCTTAAGCAGAGACGGGGACACGCGTCCCTTCACTTGGTGACTCCCGCAAGTCGTCATGCGTTCCACTGAGACCCATGGCTTCGGCCTGGGTAGCCTGAATTTTTTTTACTTTCAGGCTCATCGACAGACTTTTTTTGTTCTTTTTATTTTCTTTTTGTTTTTTTTCTATTTGTTTTTTGTATCCCCCCATCCCATTTTTTTTTTTCCTTATTTTCTCCACATGTTTTATTTTCATTTTTGTGCAATTGATTTTGCCTCTGATACACATGCGTTTTGTTTAAAAATGCAATTTATAGGTCACCTTTTTTTTGACCAACTTCAGGTAACCACTGTTCAATGTTGTTTTCTTGCTCAACTTCGGTATATTTCTATACCCAAATGTTACTATATATGGTTGTTCATATACTCTAAATTTTGTGCAGAATGTTTTCCATGGCGCTATCTAACCCTATTAGATTATGGCTCTTAAGATATATTCATGTAATGTAAAGGGTCTGAACTCCATCAAGAAACGATGGCAAGCTCTGAAGGAGTTCAGGGCCTCCAATGCAGAGGTGATCATGATTCAGGAGACACACTTTAAATCCGAAGGAACTTTCAAATTCGCTTCCAAACATTTTCCGACGGCTTATATAGCCTCTGATCCCTCCGGTAAAGCGGGGGTAGCGATTCTAATTAAACGTTCCTGCATTATACGGGTCCTTTCGTCCTACCTAGACCCTCACGGTCGCTTTATTCTCCTGAATTGTGATCATCTGAACACACATTTCTCTTTGGCAAACATTTACGCCCCCAATGTGGGACAAATTAACTTTTTGAACTCCAGTCTTTGAAAAACTGCAAACCTTTTCCCAACCCTTTACGATATTAGGAGGCGACTTTAATGTGTGCATGTCACCGACCAGAGATAGACTAACCCTTTTTAACAATTCTCAGCAACCCACCTCCCAGAAATTATCAGCATCTTTCCGCCAGCTAACAAGGTCGCATAACCTTTTTGACACATGGAGGGTAAAACACCCCACTCAAAGGACCTATTCCTTTTACTCCCATGCCCACAAAGTATATTCCAGGCTAGACCACTTTCTGGTCACTGCCCCCCTCCTCCCTTACGTTATATCATCCGAGATAAATCCCATCACCTGGTCGGATCATGCACCCATTGAACTCGATATACTATTATCATCTACTACCCCAAAATCCTGTCACTGGCGCCTTAACGAATCCATGCTAAAAAACCCACTATCCCATTCACACCTGGAACAAAAACTAATTGAATTTTTTCAACAAAACGAGGGTTCAGTCTCTGAAGTGTCCACCTTGTGGGAAGCCCACAAGGCCTTTTTTAGAGGTGAATGTATATCTACAGGCTCACGCTTAAAGCGAGATTCTGCAAAGATAAAAACCGACCTCACTGCCCAACTCTACTCTGCAGAAAAGAGACTCCTGGCTTCCCCCACGGTGGAAAAGTTGAGAACTGTTACCTCACTCCGTAATAGGATCAAAACACTTGATATGAATAAAATCTCCAAATCCATGCTATGGGCCAGACAAAAATTTTACGAATATGCTAATAAACCCCATACCATGTTAGTTAACAGGCTAAAACCACGACCATACCTATCAATACCAGACCACTTGATACAGCCAGACGGCACTCCCACGTACTGTCCCATGACAATGACCAAAACGTTCGGAAACTTCTATAACCAATTATATAATTGTTTAAGCTCAGATCCGAACACCCAATTCTCTCAAACTAAATTTGAAAGCTTCATGTCCTCCCTTAGACTACCTACCCTCTCCTCTACACAGCTTTCCACATTCAACTCCCCAATCGATTCCACAGAAATAACTGATGTGATTAAAAATCTTCTGTCTCACAAATCCCCTGGTCTGCCATAATCCTACTATAAGACTTTCCTGCCGATCCTTAGCCCTCATCTCCAAAACCTATACACCTCCCTCCTCAAAGGTACCGTTCCACACCCACAATTCATGCACCCCAATCTAACAGTTATCCCCAAACCAGGTAAGGACCCAGCCATCCCTGATAACTACCGCCCTATAGCCTTACTAAATTCGGACTATAAAATTTTCACTAAAATATTAGCTAACAGATTGTCCCCCATGTTAAAAACCTTAATACATAAAGATCAAGTAGGATTCGTCCCAACAAGACACGCAGGTGATAATACGAGGAGGACCATTGACCTAATAGACTTGGTGAATAAGACCAAACAACCCACCATAGTGCTGAGCCTAGATGCCCAAAAAGCATTCGACCGTTTAAGCTGGCCGTTCATGTTTGCGGTCCTACAAAAGTTTGGATTTTCTGGTCCCTTTATACAAGCCCTACAAGCTTTATACTCATCCCCCACATCCCAAGTCCAACTATCCTCCTTTACATCACAGAGGTTCACTCTTAGCAATGGAACGAGACAGGGATGTCCCCTGTCTCCCTTATTATTTATATTAAGTCTTGAACCATTAGCGGTCGCTATCAGAGACCACCCTGCCGTACGGGGGATCCCACTGCGAGGACTTGACTATAAACTATCGCTTTTTGCTGATGACATCTTGCTAACTATCACTCGCCCAGACTCCACCTTACCTATTCTACACGATATATTATCCTCCTTCAGCTCCATATCGGGATTTAAAATCAACCAGTCAAAAACAGAAGCCCTTCCCATAAACATACCACCAGATATACCCTCTTCCCTACAATCTACATATAAATATAGATGGTGCACATCCTCACTGAAATATCTGGGCATACACTTAACCCCCTCATACTCCTCTCTCTATCAGGCCAACTTCTCCCCCATGATCTCGGAAATAACAAGACTTCTTAATCTCTGGTCCTCCATCCCTATATCTCTCCTTGGCAGGATCAATGTCCTCAAAATGACAATTCTTCCCAAACTGCTTTATTTGTTTGAAACCCTCTCAATCTCAGTTCCAATGTCGCAGCTGAAAAACCTCCAGAGGAAATTCCTACAATTTATTTGGAATAATGCGTCCCATAGAATCGCTAAATCGGTGGTCTTTGCCCTCAGGTCCAAAGGCGGACTAGCTGCTCCAGACATCATTAAATATTACTACGCCTCACACCTTAGGGCAATGGCCACCTGCACCTCTAGAAAAGCTCCCAGCAGATGGGCCGAAATAGAAATGAGTATCACTGCCCCAGTACATCTGTGCTACTTACTATGGCCAGCTTCCAACAAATTTATGCCCCAACTGAGGTCCCTATGTCTAGCCCCGATGCTTTTTTCCCTATCCATCTGGAAGAAGTGCGCTGAACGGTTTGCCTTATCCTCACCATGCTCCCCTTTGCAGAATGTTTTATTCAACCCAGACATCCCAGATGGAATGTCTTATACACGCACCCTTCCATGGACGCAAGCAGGAGTCTTTCAGTTGCGACACTTGGTACACCCCGCATCCCGTAAACTCTACACCTTCAAGGAACTACAAAAGAAACACAATCTCCCCACTTCCCTAGAATACTCTTACCTACAATTTAAACACTATTTCCTCTCCGGCTCTCCCTCCCTCACTTTAGAAAAGCCCACAGCTTTTGAAATGCTATGTGCTGACGGTCCATACGAAGCCAAACTAATATCTTCTATATACAAGATGCTGCACGAAACCCCCCCTTTAACAGATTTAACGCATAATTATATGAAGAAATGGTCTCGAGCATTGAACCACCCAATCTCACTAATAGACTGGGGTAAAATATGGGAATCCACCTCAAAAATCTCACGATGCGTAACCCATAAAGAAACTGCCATCAAAATATTATTTTTCTGGTATAGAACCCCAGACATACTCCATGCTCAAAACCCATCTGTCCCCAATTTATGCTGGAGATGTAGACAGGCAGTAGGTACCCATATTCATATCTTTTGGGAATGCCCTATTCTTGACCCTTATTGGACTGAAGTTCACAAGTTGTTACAATCGCTCCTTTCCAGCACGATGCAGAGAACCCCTATACACTTCCTGCTAGGCCTTCCTTTCCCGGGAATTCCCAAACCACTACAAAAACTCGGATCTTTTATACTACTGGCAGCAAAGAGAGCCATCCCTAGACAATGGTTATCTCCCCCCCCCCCCCCCACTCTCCACCACCTCCTTACAATAACCACAGAAATACGCAGAATGGAACATATGACTGCAAAGATTGTTGATAAACTACCCTTGTTTGATAGGATCTGGAAGAATTGGGATGACTCAATATACTCCCTTGACTCGGACCCCCCCCCCCCCCCCTAATACCCACTAGCGCCAAATACTGAACAGCCTGTTCCTTATAAATACATTATTTGCACTCTATTCAACCACTTTGAATTACGCAATAATAGGTTCATGTAATGGACATCCTACTTAAATGATCCACTTTTGGAAACAGTGAACATTAAACCTTACATTTGCCGTTATGGACTCTTAGATGTACTTTTATGCCACCTGTTTTGTTTTTGTTTCTCTTTGTGGCTTTGTTCTATTCCTTATATCCTCTTAATGTACCATCCGAAGTTAAA
Organism: Lithobates sylvaticus; assembly: GCA_028564925.1. NCBI lineage: Eukaryota > Metazoa > Chordata > Amphibia > Anura > Ranidae > Lithobates > Lithobates sylvaticus. Next base: position 149,127,850 of record CM053031.1, on the reverse strand, counting down.
ACGTCATATCTTATGTAAAATGTGATATACTACTCTGTAACTGTTGTATTATTATAAATAAACAATTATAAAAACAAAAAAAATTGCCTTCAGTTGCCTTCAGTTCTTATTTAAAACGTTGCCTATGATTAATTTAAGGAACTGAATTTTGTTGCCATTTCAAAGGTGCATGCAGTTTTTAAGTTTGACGTGCTGAATAGCTGTTTGCTCAGCACAACCTCTTTTACCAAACAATTGGGTAATACTGTATATGGTGTTTGTGTGCAACAAAATTACCTTGAATTGTATTTTTTTCAGAAAATTTGCACTTGATAAACTGTTGCACTAAAATTTTGTGACATAAAAAATAGAAACTACCAAATTTTTTTCCCAGGGTCTATACTTCCAGAAAATGTATGTTTTGTTTTTTGGTAATAATCAGGCCTAAATTGATTTTTTTTAAATAAAAAAAATGCTTTTGCAGCAAATAGGTTACATTGTAACTAAAGGCAAAAGTATATGAAGTAAGGGAGGGTTTATAACCACTGTCAATTTTTTATTTTTTATTTTGCCATCTGTGTCCCACTGGGGAGATTTTCCTTCACTTTCTGTCCTACAGCCAGAACAGGAAATGAGAAAAAATGTCTCCGTCAGAAAATCACGGTGCGTCACCAGGGTTACCAGAACTGTTGTCCCAGTTGGAAGATTTCTCCTCCATTAGTGTTCTGAAAATTTGGGACTTTTGATGAAAATAGTGAACAGGACAAATAGAAAGAGTAAATCTTGCTAACAGGGGCAGAGATGACAATTTAAAACCGACAGGTGATCGAATCCCTCTCTACTCTATTCAAAACTAAAACAAAAAAGGTTTGCCTTTAGTTACAATTTAAAGGATGTTTGCTATTTTGACTTGAATTCTGATTTAATCAAATTACTTTTTGTAAATCTGTTGCCTTGCCAGAAGATCCTGCCAGTAATAACACTTCCTGTTGCAAGCTGGCAACACTAAGCTGCTGCCTCCAATTTGCAGCAGCATTATTTGCCATGTGTGCTTCCTCGGTTGGCTGTTGGGCTGCTTATTAGGTCTAGGATAGGCAGCCCAATGGCCAACTGAACTCTCATGCAACAGAATAAAAAAAAAATTTGCAAAGAAAATTGCATTCAGTGAGGCATGATGCCAACATACTTAACAGCTTGCTGACCAGCCGCCGCAGTTGTACTGTGGCAACATGGCTCGGCTGCGCAAATCACCGCCATGTTATGTCGCTTCTTTATGTGGCCACTAGGGGCGCGCGCGCACTGCCGGAACCAATGCGAGTGCCCGGCATGCGCGACGACCGCGGGGCTTCCGCAATCACTCGTGACAAGGCGAGAACCAGGATCTCTGTGTGTAAACTTATTGATCCCGGTTCTCCTAGGGGAGAAGAGACAGATCGTGTAGTCATACAAATTACATACAAAGTATGAACACTGATCTATCTCTTCCCCTAGCAAGTCCTATCCTCACTTCAGTTACTGGATCTACTGATTACCAACAATACAGACCTGATCACGGATGTGGAAATACAGGTCAATTTAGGGAACAGCGATCACAGGTCAATTGGCTTCCATATAAATCACACAAATAGGAAACATAAGGGGAATACAAAGACACTGAATTTCAAAAGAGCCAACTTCCCTAAACTATGAACCTTACTAGAAGGCATAAATTGGGATAAAATCTTAGGAACAAAGAACGCGGCGGAGAGATGGGTTTGCTTCAAGAGCATATTAAATAAGGGCATTAGCCAATGCATCCCATTGGGTAATACATTTAAAAGAGCGAACAAAAGTCCTGGATTGCTTAACTCCAATGTAAAAATGCATATAAAAGCAAAGGAGAAGGCCTTCAAAAAATACAAGGTTGAGGGATCATCATCAGCATTCAGACTTTATAAAGAATGCAACAATAAATGTAAGGGTGCAATAAGGACAACTAAGATAGAACATGAAAGACACATAGCAGAGGAGAGCAAAAAAAAATCCCAAGAAATTCTTTAAGTATTTAAACAGTAAAGGGAGGACAGACCATATTTTTCCCCATAAAGAATGAGTAAGGACATCTGGTTACAAAGGATGGGGAGATGGCGAAGGTATTGAATTTATACTTCTCAGTCTTCACGAGCTAATCAGGGGGCTTCAGTAACCAAAACTTCAGTGTGTATCCTTTTGACACATTACAGGAAGCACAGAATTAGGACAGAAATAGGACAGAATTAAAATTAGACTTTGGAAACCTAACATTAACACATCACCGGGACCAGATGGCTTGCACCTGAGGTTACTTAGGGAACTCAGTCAAGTAATTGCCATATGTGTACGTGGAGGTACTCACGCCAATTAGATCATTTATATAAACTTTTATATGCGGTAGGCTGCAGTCTAAAAGCAATTGTGCTATTTGCACAATGCCTGTGATTCTAGTTTATATGCAAAAAGAGAACCGCGCCAATCACTTTTAGTTAAATCATATATCCACATGAACCACAAAAATATGTTGTATTCCAAAAAGTAATAAAAAAGTAATGATAAATAAAATTACTTATATTTAATTAGTGTAAATATATCTATTTATACCACAAGAGGTAGTGATATCACCCTCTCTTTACCTGTGACCCACCTAATCTGCAGTGTAAACCTCTTAAAGTGCCAAACAAAAAGTAAATAAAAATATATAATAGGAGTATGGTTATACCCCTATTTTTCTGTCCTTAATATACCACTAGATCATTTATTGTGTCCTTCCAATAGGTGTATTTCCTCATTTAGTGTAAACAAAACAATGAAAAAAAAAATATATATATATATCTGTGAAAAAAATCCTGGAAGAAAAAACAAAATGGCACAATCTCTATGTGCCAGAAAAAAATATAAAGTCTGTAAACCTTCTAAGGCAAAAAAATGCGCCACTTTCACTTTATATGCCAGTAAATTGTCCCATTGATAACACCGCTTGTGATTATATATTCTGGTGCTTGTGAAAGCCACCCCGAATGTGAATCCACCACCACTAAAAAATGGCCACTCACCAGAACCAGGTGAGTTTTGGACCTTTGATTTAGTTAGCTGGATAACCACTCCTTACTTACTTTATTATTACTTTTTGGAATACAACATATTTTTGTGGTTCATGTGGATATATGATTTAACTAAAGTGATTGGCGCGGTTCTCTTTTTGCAAGTAATTGCCAGACCATTGTTCCTAATTTTTACTGACAGTCTACTGACTGGAATGGTACCAGCTGATTGGAGAAAAGCCAATGTAGCACCAATATTTAAAAAGGGCCCAAAATACATCCCTGGGAATTAGACCAGTTAGCCTAACATCAATAGTATGTAAACTCTTGGAGTGGATGATAGGGGACTATATACAAGATTTTAGTAATGAGAATGGTATCATTAGCAGTAATCCGCATGGATTCATGAAGAATCATTCTTGCCAAACCATCTACTAACCTTCTATAAGGAGGTGAGTTGCCAGCTAGATAAAGGCCCGTAGACGTGGTGTATCTGGATTTTACAAAAGCATTTGACACAGTTCCCCATAAACGTTTACTGTACAAAATAAGGTCCGTTGGCATGAACCATAGGGTGAGTACATGGATTGAAATCTGGCTACAAGGGCGAGTTCAGAGGGTGGTGATAAATGAGGAGTACTCGGAATGGTCAGGGGTGGGTAGTGGGGTCCCCCAGGGTTCTGTGCTGGGACCAATCCTATTTAATTTATTCATAAACGACCTGGAGGATGGGGTAAACAGTTCAATCTCTGTATTTGCAGACGATACTAAGCTAAGCAGGGCAATAACTTCTCCGCAGGATGTGGAAACCTTGCAAAAAGATCTGAACAAATTAATGGGGTGGGCAACTACATGGCAAATGAGGTTCAATGTATAAAAATGTAAAATAATGCATTTGGGTGGCAAAAATATGAATGCAATCTATACACTGGGGGGAGAACCTCTGGGGGAATCTAGGATGGAAAGGGACCTGGGGGTTCTAGTAAATGATGGGCTCAGCAATGGCATGCAATGCCAAGCTGCTACTAACAAAGCAAACAGAATATTGGCATGCATTAAAAAGGGGATCAACTCCAGAGGTGAAACGATAATACTCCCGCTCTACAAGACTCTGCTCTGGCCACACCTGGAGTATGCTGTCCAGTTCTGGGCACCAGTCCTCAGGAAGGATGTGCTGGAAATGGAGCGAGTACAAAAAAGAGCAACAAAGCTAATAAAGGGTCTGGAGAATATTAGTTATGAGAAAAGGTTGCGAGCACTGAACTTATGATTTCAATATACAAATACCATACTGGTAACCCCACAGTAGGGATAAAACTTTTTTGCAAAAGGGAGTTTAACAAGACTTGTGGCCACTCATTGAAATTAGAAGAAAAGAGGTTTAACCTTAAACTACGTAGAGGGTTCTTTACTGTAAGAGCAGCAAGGATGTGGAATTCCCTTCCACATGCGGTGGTCTCAGCAGGGGGTCATTGATAGTTTTAACCACCTGAGACCCAGAGTACGTCATATGACGTCTTTTTGGTCTCAGGGGTATATCTGAATGATGCCTGTAGCTACAGACATCATTCAGATATTTCCGGTTTCAGCCGGCGATTCCCTGCACCATAAGAACGATCATAGCGGCTGTTCCACCGATTGATCGTTCTTACGGGCGGCGGGAGGGGACGCCCCCCCTCCCGCCGCCTTCCGGTGCTTCTACCGACTCACCGCTTCCATCGGTGAGTCGGACTCGGGATACGCCGGCACCGGATGATGATCATAGAAATTTCCGGCGGACCAGATGGTCGCCGGAGTCTCTATGATCGTTCGGAGGCCGGGCGCGATGTTATGACGTCACGCCCGGCCTCTGCATTCAAAAAAACGGCGCCGCCTCCGCTGGGAAGCGGTGATCGTTTTTTTTTTTTTTTTTTGATTTTAGGCTTCCCAGCCTAGAGGTGAGATGTGGGGTCTTATTGACCCCATATCTCACTGTAAATGGGTCCGATCATGTAATATTCCTATTACAAGGGATGTTTACATTCCTTGTAATAGGAATAAAAGTAATCAAATATTTTTTTTTTTTTTTTTAAAGTTGTTGAACTAAAAAAATAAAGTAAAATGAACAATAAAAAAAAAAAAAAAAAATATTTAAAGCGCCCTGTCCCCGCGAGCTCGTACACAGAAGCGAACGCATACGTAAGTCCCGCCCACATATGAAAACGGTGTTCAAACCACACATGTGAGGTATCGCCGCGAACGTTAGAGCGAGAGCAATAATTCTAGCCCTAGACCTCCTCTGTAACTCAAAATATGTAACCAGTAAAAAATGTTAAAGCGTCGACTATGGGGATTTTTAAATCCCAAAGTTTGGCGCCGTTCCACAAGCGCATGCAATTTTGAAGCGTGACATGTTGGGTATCTATTTACTCGGCGTATCTTCATCTTTCACATTATGCAAAAAAAATGGGCTAACTTTACTGTTTTGTTTTTTTTTAAAGCAGGAAAAAACATATATAATGTTTGGGGGTTCTATGTAATTTTCTAGCAAAAAAATTTGGAATTTTACATGTAGGAGAGAAATGTCAGAATTAGCCTGGGTCTCAGGTGGTTAAGAAACTATTATTAGATAAGCACCTGAACGATCGCGACATACAGGGATATACAATGTAATACTGACATATAATCACACACAAAGGTTGGACTTGTGTCTTTTTTCAACCTCACTTACTATGTAACTATGTAACATGTAGCAGGGAACGCATTTAACCCCTTGATCGCCCCCTAGTGTTAACCCCTTCACTGCCAGTGACATTTTTACAGTAATCAATGCATTTTTATAGCACTGATCGCTGTATAAATGCCAATGGTCCCAAAAATGTGTCAAAATTGTCCGATGTGTCTGCCATAATGTTGCAGTCATAAAAAATAAAAAATATGGGATATTTATTATAGCAAAAAGTACAAAATAATAAAAATGATATTTATATTGAAAAATTTTTTTTTCAAAATTGTCGCTCTTTTTTTGTTTATAGCGCAAAAAATAAAAAATCGCACAGATGATCAAATACCACCAAAAGAAAGCTCTATTTGTGGGGGAAAAAAAATGTAAAAATGGCCCGGTCATTCAGCAGCCAAATCTTCCGGGGCTGAAGTGGTTAACAGATGTCGGGTTTACATTAATATCTCTTTAGGATGTACTTCCTTTTTCCTCCTATATAATTCCCAAATCCCCTAGGTGTATTTTGTAAGCACTGATAAGTCTTCCTTTGTAAAGGCAGTTTATAATTTGGATTCATATTTATGCATGTGTATGGCAATGCGCTGTGTATTGTTTTTCATTCTGAATGGTACTTAAACACATGCAGTATATCTGTCAACCAATTCACCTGCACTTCAACACACACAGTAATGCAAAGCATGCACTGTATTGCTCAAAAGAATAGCAGGTGCTTTTTTGTGGGTAGAGGCTTGTTAAAGGACTGGTTTAACCACTTGCCCAGAAGATTTACCCCCCTTCATGACCAGGTCATTTTTTTTTTTGCGATGTGGCACTGCAGTACTTTTCCCACAAATAGAGCTTTCTTTTGGTAAAAAAATAAAATCCCAATAATCGTATATTGGTTTGTGCAAAAGTTTTGTAGTGTCTACAAACTATGGTGTGTGTGTATATATATATATATTTGAATTTGTAGTTATTTATTTTTTAATGCTAGCAATAGTGGCAATGAGCGACTTATAGCGGGACTGGAATATTGCGGTGCACAATCTGACACTTGCTGACACCTTGTGGGAACCAGTGACAATAATACAGTGATAAGTGCTGAAATTATGACCTGTCACTGTGCTAATGACACTGGCTGGGAAGGGGTTAAACATCTAGGGTGATCAAACGGTTAAATGTGTGCCTAACCAGTGTTTTTGTGTACACTGTGTGGTGTTTTTACTAAGGGAAACAAAATCCACCACATCCCTGCTGACAGGACGGAGCTCTCCATCCTGTGTCTCTCCCTGCAGATCAGCGGGTGTCGGCAAATATCCATTGGCCGGTACCTGCTAATTGGCATCTGTCATGACTAAGTGCAGCAGAAGCGATGAGCCCTATGTGCAGAATCGTGTGTGTGTATATGGAATTCTGCACAGAACGCCTGCCTGTGGCAGTAAATCTGTAAATCATAATTGCCTTAACCCTTTTGGTGCCAAATAATTTTTTTCTTTTCATTTTTTGGGGAAAAACTCGGAATGTGCATATTTGGCCTGAACAATAGAAAATGTGTTCCAGGCGCTACTGACTGAAAAGTCACCCAGTATTGGATTGGTATGGTCAAAGCCGGAGGGCTTTCACACTGGAGCGGTGCGCTAGCAGGACGGTAAAAAAAAAGTCCTGCTAGCAGCATATTTGGAGCGGTGAAGGAGCGGTGTATTCACCGCTCCTACCCATTGAAATCAATGGGACACCACGGGGATACCGCGGTAATACCGCCGGCAAAGCACCGCTGCAGCAGCGCTTTAGGGGGGGGTTTAACCCTTTTTAAGCCGCTAGCGGGGGTTAAAACCACCCCGCTAGCAGCCGTATACTGCGGCTAAAACGACGGTAAAGCAGCGTTCAATATAGCGCTGCTTTACCGCCACCGCCCCAGTTTGAAACCGGCATTAGTGTCAACTTGTGTGCATTTTATCAGGCCAAAATCACCAGGGTATGTAAACTTTTGATCAGGGTCATTTGGGTAGTTTCTGTTGCAATTATGATTTAAAAAGAGTAAACACAGTTGATTGATAATAAATGGCTTCAGCTAAACACTAACCATGAGTGAAAGGAAATGTTTTTGTGTTTATCATTCATATTCTCTGAAAAATGGCCAAGAAATCATAAATTCTGTGTAAACTTATGAGCACAACTGTATACCATGAGCGCCTCCGAGTGTCGTGCTGGCATTTGCAATGAGGGGGGGCATAACCTGGACAATGCTAGTCATCCAGGCAGAGGTCGCAAGAAGACTCCCTCGTGGAGTGAATGCCACTGATATGCACACGTGCCAACGCAAAGAAGCCTCTTGAGTTGATCTCACACGTCCGGCGTGGGAGGCGTGTGGGGGAATGGCCCGCTCAGACTCCAGGGTCCAAACATTGCCGAGGGGGGGGGGGGTGCTCCCGGAGCTCATAACAGCTCCCGGAAGCAGCAACAGACCCAAAGACCCCACATGTCCTCCCCACATGTAACCAAAGGTTCTAGATCTTAAACTTGTGACATGTAGTTGAATGTCCTGTAAAACCTAGAATTGTTATATGGGACCCACACAACATGTATACATGTGTATATAGTGCCTTGAAAAAGTATTCATACCCCTTGAAATATTCCACATTTTGTCATGTTTAAACCTAAAATGTAAATGTATTTTATTGGGATTTTATGTGATAGATCAACACAAAGTGGCACATAATTGTAAAATAGAAGGAGAATTATAAATGGTTTTCAACATTTTTTACAAATTAAATATGTGAAAAGTGTGGCGTGCATTTGTATTCCACCCCCTTTACCCTGATACCACTAACTAAAATCTAGTGGAACCAATTGCCTTCAGAAGTCACCTAATTAGTTAATAGTCCACCTGTGTGTAATTTAATCTCCGTATAAATACAGCTGTTCTGTGAAGCCCTCAGAAGTTTGTTAGAGAACCTTAGTGAACAAACCGCATCATGAAGGCCAAGAGACACACCAGACAGGTCAGGGATAAAGTTGTGGAGAAGTTTAAAGCAGGGTTAGGTTATAAAAAAAATATCCCAAGCTTTGAACATCTCACGGAGCAATGTTCATCCCATCATCGAAAAATAGATTGTGGCACAACTGCGAACTTACCAAGACATGGCCGTCCACCTAAACTGACAGGCCGGGCAAGAAGAGCATTAATCAGAGAAGCAGCCAAGAGGCCCATGGAGGAGCTGCAGAGATCCACAGCTTGGGTGGGAAAATCTGTCCACAGGACAACTATTAGTTGTGCACTCCACAAATCTGGCCTTTATGGAAAAGAGGCAAGAAGAAAGCCATTGTTGAAAGAAAGCCATAAGAAGTCCCATTTACTGTTTGCGAGAAGCCATGTGGGGGACACTGCAAACGTGGAAGAAGGTGCTCTGGTCAGATGAGACCAAAATTTTACTTTTTGGCCCCAAAGAAAAACGCTATGTGTGGCTAATACTGCACATCACCCTGAACACACCATCCCCACCGTGAAACATGGTGGTGGCAGGATCATGTTGTGGGGATGCTTTTCTTCAGCATGGACAGGGAAGCTGTTCAGAGTTGATGGGAAGATGGATGATGCCAAATACAGGGCAATTTTGAGACTGGGGTGGAGGTTTACCTTCCAGCAGGACAACAACCCTAAACATACAGCCAGAGCTGCAATGGAATGGTTTAGATCAAAGCATATTTATGTGTTAGAATGGCAAAGTCCAGACCTAAATCCAGTTGAATCTGTGGCAAGACTTGAACATTTCTGTTCACAGACACTCTCCATCCAATCTTTGAGCTATTTTGCAAAGAAGAATGGGTAAAAATGTAATTCTTTGGGTGTAAAACTGGTAGAGACATCACCAAAAAGACTTGCAGCTGTAATTGCAGCTAAAGGCGGTTCTACAAAGTATTGACTCCAGGGGGCTGAATACAAATGCACGCCACACTTTTTCACATATTTATTTGTAAAAAATTGGAAAACCATTTATCATTTTCCTTTCACTTCACAGTGATGTGCGACTTTGTGTTGATCTATCACATAAAATCCCAATAAAATACATTTCCGTTTTTTGGTTGTAACATGACAAAATGTGGAAAATGTAAATGGATATGAATACTTTTTCAAGGCACTGTATATACCAGGCCCCCTAAACTGGGATCTGCCGACTGAAATAATAGCCATTTTAGCTATTATCAGGATTGCCAACTGTGGTCACCCACCTCCATCCATATGTCAGTCATTAAAAAAGAGGGACTTTTGGGACTTTAAATGAGGCACATGGTGCAGTAGGCTCAGTGTCTCCATCCCCAATTTGATTAAAGAGGAGAATGGAGGTTGGGACTCTAAATGACGTGCGTGTGAAACAGTTGATGGATAATGGGTGTAGGGACACATTACTGGATCATATGTATATATAAGTGTAATCATACGACAATGCATATATAAAATAATGGTGAGCAGTTTTTTTTTTTTTTTTTTTACAGCAGCCTCATCAACAGAATGTAAAAAAAAAAAAAAAAAAATCATATTTACAGTCATGTATACATGCAAACACCAACTGTTTTGCATGCACCTTTTTAAAGTCGCAACCTCCTTTCTCCTCTTTAACCACTTGTTTACTGGGCACTTAAACCCCCCTCCTGTCCAGACCAATTTTCAGCTTTCAGCGCTGATGCACTTTGACAATTTTGCGGTCATACAACACTGTACCCAAATTAATTTTTTATAATTTTTTCCCCACAAATAGAGCTTTCTTTTGGTGGTATTTGATCACCTCTGCAGGTTTTTTTGTTAAAAAAAATGTAAAAAGACAGAATTTAAAAAAAAATTTTTTTATATTTTGTTATAAAATTTAAAAACAGGTAGTTTTTCTCCTTCACTGATGTACGCTGATGAGGCGGCACTGATGGGTACCGATAGGTGGCAGTGATGGGCACTGATGAGTGGCAATAATGGGCACTGATCGGTTACACTGATAGGCAGCACTGCTAGGTGGCACTGATTGGCAGCACTTGTGGGCATTGATAGGTGGCACTCATGGGCATTGATGGGGGGCACTGGTGGGCACTGTCAGGTGGCAATGGCAGGTGGCACAGATGAGGCATAATTGCCTCTTCCTCTTCGGGACCAATGTCCCTTGCAGATGAGCCAGTGATCTGCTTTTTTTTTCTCCTCACACAGCGTGAGGAAAAAAAAAAAAACACGATTACCAAGCTTTTGTTTACATCATGTGATCCGCTGTCATTGGCTGACAGCTGATCACATGGTAAGGGGCCGGGACCGGCCCCTTACTCGGATCAGTGATCACCCTAGTCTCAGTGACTCGGTGATCACAGCGCGCTCCACGCGCACCCTGCAGGGCGCGCACAGGGAGCGTGCACAGGGAAGGCCGTCATATGAAAGCCTCTCGGAAATTCAGGTCCGCGCTGTGGCCGTCATTCGGCTATAGCGCGGACGGCAAGTGGTTAATGGTCCTAGGGATTCACACATATGTACTGTATAGGTAACATCAGGGCAGCCTATTCACTTTATAGGTGCCCTTAACAAGCATAATGCATACAAAAAAATAAACAGACCTGCACTACTTTTGGACAAGGCAGCACACATCCATATAAGTGAGATGGTGGTGCATAGTAGTGCATGATAGGGTGTCACTGACCCTTGTTCTCCATCAGGTCTGCTCTTTTGTGATTGACAGCAGGCAGTGGGCGAATTTTTAGCCAATTGAACTCTTGCTATAGAAATCACCTACTGCCTGATGTCATTTACAAGGTGAAAGTAGACCTGATGTGGAACTAGTGCCTCAGCTTCCCCATAAAGCTCCGCCCACTGCAGTGTCACTGGTTGCTAGGAGGCTGTTGGCTAGTAGTAGTTAGCGTAGATCTTAATTACCTCCCGTTTTGTTAGCTTCAAACTGGAGATAATTATTTTTGAATTTGCTTCTGCTCCGTTGTATGAATTGCGCTCTCAATAAGAAAAATTTAATAAAGGAGTTTTTCCAAAGGCAACATACAGAATCTTTGTTTGTTTTTTTATATAAATTCTCTGAAATCGCTTTAGCTTTGTCAAATGCAATATAATAGCTGTGTGTAATTCCCTCTCTTTTTTTTGTTTTTTTGTTTAATTTTCAGTCAACCGTAAAAGATGTGATATATATTACAGTTGAAATTTTATCCAATTGGGGAAATCCCCATTTTGTGGGTTTGACTGAAGTCCAGTTCTTTGATTTGAAGAATGAGAAAATATATGTGTCCCCTCTTGACGTAGACATAAGGAATGCTGATTTTCCTGGAGATCTTCAGTGTTTGGTCAATGGAAAAGTTAAGGTAAGCGCTGGAATTTTCCTATTCTTATTGGTAAAAATACTTTAGACCACAAATTGAAGGGTGATTGGGAATTGATCTTTGTTCTCTTAGAAAGTAATTATATCGGTTGCTCATTTTGACGGTTTGTTCTAGGGAAAGTCCAGATTCTTGGTCATTTTAAATTAAAGTTTTCTCAAACAAATTTACAAATATAAAACAAGCCTAGTGATTTTAGGGCAGGAAGGCTTGGGATACTCAAATATAAATGTACCTCATCCCGATTAAATGGCAATTGGGTGGACAGGGATAGAAGCAGGGGATTATAGCGGTACTGAGTACAAAATGGAACACTCGTGACTTTTTGTAAAAAAGTTTTTGAACAATTTATTAGAAAATTAATTTTTAGGACATACAGTGACAAAAAAGAATACATATAAATGAAATTAGTCCATCAGTCAGAAGTGGGGTCCACTAGAAAGTGGGAAATGGGGTCCCAGAGGTGACCGAGGGATCATACATGTATATCGACATATATAATAGAAAATGGTTTAAAAGGGTCTATACAACTGTATAGATCATGGGTACATTTGAAGCTGGAGGATAGATTTGACCGACATGTTTCGCCAGACTATGGCTTCTTCAGGGTCACTTGTATCAATTTGTACCCGAAAATGAGTCTAATGAGATACAAAGAGGCAGAGAAATTTATCATTAAATATAATCAGAAAAAACATACGTGGCCAAAGTAACGTTCATCATACATGTCAATTTAAGGCTATAGGCATGCCCCTAACTCTCATACAGGTCGAGTCCCCCCCACACATACCCCAGCCATGGATGGCGATACATACCGCAGAGCCCAGGACAGCACCAATCAAAGAATCGCAATATAGTCATGTACAAGGGCCCAATGCAGGGGACTGTCGAGGGCCTATAGGGAGCCTGGTGAGTAGTAAAGGTAACGTAAAATGGAGACAAAATGGTTATCAAACAAAGTTGATTTCCATACATGGCTAGCATAGCCTAAAATGTGACAAACTTACCTATATAACAGGTTAATAGCAAAAGAGGGGAGCGCCAGATAAAAAGGATGAAGCTGGGGTTAATAATCAATTGTGACTATGAGTCTCTGTAGGGAAAGGGAAGAGATAAATAAATATAAATCTAGGTCCAGACTGAAGGACCGATAGATTACACCAGGAGAAAAGGAAGGGATAAGGCTTACCGCAGGTCAAACTCATGCATTGTTTAAACTTATGCTGAAGAAGCCCAATAAGGGCTATATGAGATCCAGATTGAATTAATGGAAGGCAAAAGCCCATCCAGCAAAGGATAATGTCCGTAGCTGAGGAAGGAAACAAGAAAAAATATGAAGCTAATTCAAAAAAAATTCTAAGTTTAAGAGAGTGGGGAAGGAGGGAGAGATATTCCACAAACCTGCTTCAACAACGATCTGAGTAAACTGGCGCTCCAATGTCCAACACCATGAAGGTGTGGATTAGCAGACTATATAGGCCCTACCACACCTGATCACGTTTGACCGTGATCAGGCGGCGGGCAGAGAGGCCTCCCGCACATGCGCAGAAGCGAATGTGCGCTCGCCTACAACACCCACAATGCTATTGGGTCAGTGGATGCGCGCGCAACTTATTGCGCAAGTCATACACGAGCGGCCAGTCACAAAAAGCACCCTGTGGACAGTATGTGAACTGCAGATGGATAGCAACAACAGTAAATACCTGATGCGCTTGTTACAGAGAGGGACCCGGGGAATCCCGGTTACTGCAATGATAAAAGGGTGGAAAGTGGGCTGGCTAGTCCCGAGGTGGCAAATAGCATGGTGGAGCGTAGGCATGGAGGCAAAGCGGGCTGCCGATATAAATGTTATAACGGCAACCCTGGGGTGCCCAAACAAGTCTCCTGGCAAAAAGGTACAGGCATGGCTAGATGTATGAACTACGAGACTGATGGGAGCTGACAGCACTGCTGCAAAAATGGCCAAGGAAAGGCCGGGACATGGGACCAAATGGGACAAAGACATGCTGAGAGGAGGGCAGAGGGAGCCGGGACCACAAAAAAATCCCACTATTAATGGGATCCCAATTGGGATGACATGCAGAGGGACGACAAAGGCCCATTGTTTGGCAGTAGAGGATATAGATATGCAATACAAGATAAATGAACAAACATATAATAATAATGAATGCAAATTTTTGGACCAAGAAGAATACACGGTGTACATATCAAAATATCCAACTAGTAATGACCGAGCGGTCAGGTTTGGATGCACAATGGTTCAAGCAATGAATATACAGATAAATAGGCATAATTCTTGCTATGATCATAAAAAAATATATGTGAAATGAAAATTGCATAAATAAGGACTGTACCGGTGCCCAGATACCCCCACCCACAGGGTCCAGCACATCCATGGTTATGGGCCAAAAGCAGCGACATAGGGGGGGCCCTTTTATGGAAAAAGAAGTTTACATATATGAAGTTTAATCAAACAGCGAAAAAGCACAACATAAGAGACTGATTGTGAAAAAGAATAGATGAAAGTTCCAAATCATATAGTTGAGGCATAGGGCATAGCACAAAAAAGGGGCAAAAGCCCATCAAGTTTAATTGTTATAGAAATGATTTGAAACTAATGTATTCATTCAAGCCAGGGAATTGAAGAGCATTGAGATTGTGTATCCATCTAGTCTCAAGCTGTAGGAGCTTTTCATCAATACCCCCACCTCTAACATGTGTCTCGACATGTTCCAATGCCGAGAAACATATATGTTGGGGGTCAAAATTATGTACTTGGCCAAGATGCCTGTTTATGGCTGTAGTGGTGGTATGTTTAAGAGTGGGTTTAATGTGATCGCGAATGCGGACTTGAAAGGGTCGTTTGGTTTTGCCAATATAGAAGCAGCCACATGTACAGGTGGCAAGGTATACAACACCTATTGTTCTACAGTTTACATGGTGTGCAATTTGATGAAAGGATCCATTAGGTAACTGAATAACTTTGGAATTTGCGATAAATTGACATATGTCACATGACCCACAGGGGTATGTGCCATTTTCACGACGTCTCTGAGTTGCTAATGGGGCATGATGGCTTCTCGTGAGACGGTCACGGAGTGAGGGACACCTTCTATAGGTGATGTCAGGGCGTGTGCCAATAAATTTGCTGACTGTAGGGTCCGCTAAAAGTAGAGGCCAAAAACTATTCACTATTTGACGTGTATGGGCATGCATAGTGGAGTAACGAGTTATGAGTCTGACTGGTTGGGTGTCGTTTGAGTTTTTAATGCTGTAAATTAATTTAGTCCTATCCAAGTTTTTGACTTTATTAAAGGATCTTTTCAATAATGCATGGCTATAGCCTCTATTTAGAAGTCTCTGATAGAGTTCTTTAGATGCTTTGAGGAAGTCAACGTCTGAAGTACAGTTGCGTCTAATCCTTAAATATTGGCTATATGGGATACTGTTGAGTAAAGATTGAGGGTGAGCACTTTGAGCATGTAAAATAGTGTTGCCAGCAGTGGGTTTTCTAAATAGAGATGTATTAATTGCACCAGTTTTGTCAATGTGAATAGTTAAGTCAAGGAAATTTACAGATTGCTGACTAAATTCCATAGTGAATTTTAAGTTAAAATCATTGGAGCCCAAGGATTCATAGAATTGTTCTAAATCATATTGTGATCCTGACCACAATAGTAAAATGTCATCAATATATCTAAACCAGTGTAGGATCATAGATTTGTAACCTGAACTTAAATTAGAGAAAAGATGTCTTTCCCACCCCCCCAGGTACAGGTTGGCATATGAGGGCGCGCATCTGGTCCCCATAGCCACACCCTGCACCTGGAGGAAGTGGGAACTGCCAAACATAAAGTGGTTCTTTGTAAGGATAAATTTCAAAAGGTCAAGCACAAAGTTGGCATAGTTGTCAAATTGAGGGCCACGTTCAAGGAGAAGGCCGCAAATGACTTCTAAACCCCTGAGGTGGGGAATACAATTATATAAACATTCAACATCCAAAGTTACCAAATAAGTATTTGGGGGTACAGTCATATTTTGTAGTATTTTCAAGAGATGAATGGTATCTCTCACATAAGAAGGCAACGCATTGACATGAGGTGCAAGATATTTGTCTACAAGGGTGCTGGCATTTTCCGTTAGGCAATGACAGCCAGAAACTATAGGACGTCCAGGGGGATTGGTTATTGATTTGTGAATTTTGGGTAGGGCATAAAAGGTTGGTATAGTGGGTTCGTTAATTTTCAAAAAGCTCCAAGTATTGAGATCAATGATAGCGGCTTGATAGGCATGAAATATAAGTTGATCAAATTGATGAGAAAAATTCTTAATTACTGACGGTGCTATAGGGCGATACCATTCACGATTGCCAAGAATATTGTAACACATTTTTTCATAAGCTTTAGTATCCATCACTACAATATTTCCGCCCTTGTCGGCCGGTTTGATGACCAGATCTGGATGGGTTTGAAGGGATTTTAGTGCTTGAGAGCTTGTTTGTGTCAAATTAGAATGACCTGAGGAGGTGTATTCAAGGTTTTTAATTGCCAAACAAGTTTGTTGTACAAAGGCAGAAATATTGGGGTTAGTTGATAGCACAGGAAAGTTCTTGGATTTGGGTTTAAAAGTGGTTGGGGGGGGGGTAAGAGACACCGAGGGCGACGACCGCCGACTCGTCGGCTTCGTCGGCATCAATGGCTCCTTCCTCCCACAGAGACATAAGTTCATCAATGGCCTGCATTTCTTCAAATGTAGGTGCTTGGTTGGAAGAACTGGAATTGGTGTCAGTAGATTTATCAGAGGATTTGTCATATAGGACTTTATAAATTAGCTTTCGAGCGAATAGATGAATATTCTTAATGAATTCGAATTTGTCGAAATTCGACGATGGACAGAATGTTAGACCTAATTGCAGGATTTTCTCCTGTTCATTAGTGAGCGAAATGGAAGATAGGTTCACAATGTCTGAGCTTGCGGGTTGTGCAGGTGAGGCTACTAGGTGGGATTGGGGGAGTTGTCTGCGGTTAGGGCTAAAAAAATAGGTGCTATTTTGGGGTCCAATGAGGAGCCATTGTGAGGGAACATTGAGGGTAGTATTGGTTCACTGCCACGTCTTATAGTTGGTGAAGAAATGGAGGCAGGAGTAGTAGGGAGTACATGTGAAGAGTGAGTAGTATAGGTATGTGTGTTCGAAATATTAGGTAGTGTCTGTAAGGCAGGAGTAGATATTTTAATGTGTTTGGGTCGTATTGTGGATAAGGAAGCCTGGGATACAGGTGTGGGGGTGCGGGTATGAGGGTCAGAAATGGAGGATCTGTCTCCCTTTCGTTTTCTAAGATTACGATCTTGTGATAGGTCCTGATATATAGTAGATGTACTAGAAGAAGAGGAGGTGAATGGGGTATTAGGTTCATTGGTATTCGGTTGTGTAGGAAGATTTTGTGATTTTGGTACAAATTTCCGAGCCATAGGATCGTGCCATTTGTATGCATAATTATTGTCGTATGCGGATTTGTCTCTCTGATATTTATTTTCTTTCATATTAATAATATCAGTGGTATAGGTTTCAAGGTGAATACGTAATGATTTATCTCTTTTTATAAATCTCGTAGAAGAGACTAAAAGGGCATGGTCATCATGCCAGGAACTAATAAATCCAATTCATGTTCGTATTGTTTACAAAGCATTGAAATCATACTGAAGGAGCAAGATTGTAAATTAAATTCCCAGGATGTTTTAAGGGTGTCATTGATTTTTTTGATATTCGGAAAGATCTGAATTCTTAAGCCTAGTGATTAAAAAAAAAAAAAAAGGGATTTATTGGGATTTATTGTTTTGTGATTTTCGGTTTATGAATTTGAAGCTGTGATATTTATCTCACATTACTAAAGTATGTCCTAATGCTAGCTTTATGAATTGTACTTCTTTTTTTTTTTTTCTATGTGAAATAAAGATCTAAATGTTGCTTTTGTAATTGTCCCCTTCAGACTACAAAGGAACATTTCATGTGGATGTGCCCTTTCCATCCCCCTGTGCAGCTTTACTTTGTTATCCGAAATCCTACTCGGTCATGTGATTTTGACATATGCAAGGTGAAGATCTGGAATTATAACAAGATGCTCAGTGTAAGTAGCAGCAGCACTCCCCCTCCCCTCATACTAAATCACATCACACAGATTTGCTTTATAGTGTTGTATTTTATTAACCTGCAAGATATAAAGCACAAGGTAAGTCACTATGTAGAAATACTTGTATTTATTTAAAACATCTAATGTGTAGTATACCTATTTCTGTGCTAAGGGAGGTTATTCGTTAACCACTGAAACATTTGCAGTATTGTAGATAAGAAGCTGTAATAATGATGTCATAATTATGTTTCATTCAAGATTAGCACACCTTTTACCCAGAATTTATGTGAATTGTGTGTTACTTTTTTTTATTTACTTTTGTTTTAAATAGACCCCTCAGAGGTCTATCAATTTTGCTGCATGCACAGGCAAAATGCATTTAGATGTATGTTTACTAACTGAGATGTTTCCTGTCTTTACACATTGGTGCCCATTACAGTGTACAAAGCTCTGAGGAGAGACAGTTTTTTAACATTTGTTGTTCTTTTCTCTGACTGAGAATAGAAGTGAATGAAATACACTGCAAATGGCTGCAATGTGTAGTGTAAGTGAGGTTTGAGCCCATGATCTCCAGAGATAAGGGGCTCAAATTCTCCTGAATGAAAAATAAAATATAAAAGATGATAAAATAAGAGTTAAAAAGTGAAATTAAAGTTAATAAAAGACCTATGTGAGAGGAATCCTTAATTAAGTCATAAATACACTCGGCTACAAGTGTCACAGAAATGTCCTGTTATAAATAAGAACACAATTATTTATGAATTTTTCCTCCCACACATACATACTGCGTGTATATATGAATGTGTGTGTATGTGTATATATGTATGTGTGTGTGTATATGTGTGTATATGTATATATGTATGTATATATATATATATATATATATAATTACAGTCTCCCGATCATCACAAAGGTGTTCTATCAGGTTGAGGTCAGGACTCTGTGCAGGCCAGTCAAGTTCTTCCACCTCAAAATTGCTCATCCATGTCTTTATGGACCTTGCTAGCTGAACAAAAAAAAAAACTACTTGTATATGGGCTGTCTTACTTGAGGACTCTGTATGTTGTGCTCCTTTATTTTTGCCATTTATTTGTTGTATCTAAGATGTGGTGATGTTATTGTAAAAAAATAAATAAATACGCCTAAATAATCACTACTGCTGTACCCTCCCCTTCTATTAAACAAGGCTCAGCATTTCCATTTAAAAAAGGATTATTTTGGTCCATACAGTTGCCCTGCTTATAATGAACTTGCACTGCATCCTAAATACAGTAAATCCCCATGAGTCAATGAGTCACTGCCTGTGGGATGTGGACACTTGCATTTGATTGTCCAGCAGTGGGGTCCTCTCAGGCACTGGAAATGACGTTTGCAGGGGTGACATCAGCGCAAAGGGTCTGTCGGGGACCAGTCAGTAATGATACACCACAGTGCTGAATTATCGGTCCCCAAAACTCGGAAACAGTACCAGTTAGGGACCCAGGCCACAGACTTGGGTGAATGCATCTTTTTCACAGGTTGAGAAGGCAAAAAAATGTTCAGGATGTGTTGTAGATAGGAGAGAGAGGGGTTTATATTTGCCTGGAGATTACACTTTAAACAACTTCATAAGACTTTCATTTGATATCCATAATATTTATCTTAAAGTGTAAGTCCACCCTAAAACTAAAATTCCTGCATCTACAGACATCCACATTCTAACACTAACCTATCTAGCCCTGTAAAGAAGAAATCGATATACATACCTTTTTCTGAAGCCAAACCGACCCTGTCTCCAGCAGCGAAAGCTCTGCAGAGGACACAGCCGACAACGGCTGTGAAATGAATGGGGAGTGACGTCACCCATAGACTTACTATGGGGCTTCCGTTGTCAGCTGTGTCCTCTGCACCCGCCTCCACAGTGAACCTGCGACTGACAGCTCAGCGTGGGATCGGATCAGATCGGCTGCAGAAAAGGTATGTATACTGAATTTTTCTTTACAGGGCTAGATAGGTTAGTGTTAGATTGTCAATGTCTGTAGATGCAGGGATTTTAGTTTTAGGGTGGACTTCTACTTTAACATTATGATACTAAGGCATGGACTTTACGGTGTGTTGTATATATGTTGTAATATGTTGTATGTATTGAAGGATAAGTTCACCTTTTATAAAAAAAAAAATAAATGCACATCTTTTTGTGCATTAAATTTTTTTTTAATTAGGGCCTATAAAGCATTGCACCTGCGATCAGCAGATTCCAGGTGCCATGCAGGACTCCTGAAGACTTGTCTGTGTATTTGTCTGCTTGTACCTCATATGGGCAGGCAGATGCACAATGACAGGAAGAGACAATGAACTACTCAGCAGCACCCTGGTAGTTCACTGAGTACTACAAGTAATGTCGGTACTTGTAGTTTTCCATTCACAGAACTCTGTGAATGAATGACGTGACCGGGCAGACGGAGACCTGCGTGGTTGCATTTTTACAAAAATAATGACAGCAAGCGGGGGGGAATAGATCCCCTGCTTGCTGTCACAAGAGGCAGTGGAGCGGGCTGTGGCTGCAGGAGTGGGAACATTACCCAAAGGTGATCTTCTCCTTTTAAGGAGCCCAGGTAAACTTTAATTGGGCAACTGGTTTTGGGTATATTGTAATGAAAAGTGTTTTTGTAATGCTATCACTGTGCCAGTTAGAGTCATATAATCTGTGGGTTTCTACATGAAATAGACTTTAGATTATGTTTAACGAATCACCATTTGCATAGTAGATAATTGCTGTAAGTGTCAGGCTGCATTGCCTCATACCATATGTCTTTAAAAAACATGGTCATATTTGTTTTACGAGAGGTACTGGGAGATTTAATAAAAACCTAGGTAAAATATTTTTGAGTGCATTTTTTTTGCATTCTTTATTTTATACTCATTTTTTTAGTACAGTAGGTGGCAGGGTCACTCTAATGCGGCTTACAGATATGCAGTATATTGAGTGCATTTAATCTTTGATGTATAACCTATTAAATGTTGCTGCATATTACTTAATTTTGCTGTAAAGCATTTGCATTGTATAATTTTTTTCATGTATCTGTATACATATCTGTTTTTCAGTATCTCGACATTGGCGCAAAACATTTGAGAATATACAAAAATGAAACTTTGATGTTTGATGGGTTCTTAGAGAAAGGATGCGGAAATAAAGTATTTGATTACAGCAACACTATTGATTTATTTACTGGACAAGTAAAGTCTGTCTCCCCACCTCCTCTATGTACGTCTAGAAATCAGATGGATGTAGAAAATGAAATGAGTAGCTCAGGCAGCAATAATGACCATTTGCTACAAGTCTCAACCTGTGGAAAGTTGAGCCCTTTACTTCAAGCCTCTACATCAGAAAGTTACTTAGTGTTAAAAGAACATAAGCATCTCTTACATTGTAAGCTGGATGATTTAAGTACCGACAGTCTAACTAACTCTGTAACAAGACAAGTGGAAGAAGGTGATGAGACTGAAGATGTTGAAGGGAAAAGACAGAATTCATTCAGAGAAGATAGACATAGAAATGAATCTAAAAAAATGCCGGAAAACTCAACGTCTCCTTTAGAGCATGAAGACTTGGTCATGAAAAAACGGGAAAAAATGACTGGACAAATGATAGAAAGATCATCAAATAAAACCCCGCAGTGGCTTTCTTCTTTTAACTTCCAACAGAATTTGCATGATCAGAGTTCTTCAATACTGGATCTGGGTTTGACTGGTATTCAATCTAGTAGAATGAATACTTACAAAAATGATGAAAATACTTTTATAAATGATTTTGTGCAAAGTCCCATTACACATAGGGAACACCTAGATAGAAATGAAAACAGAAGGAACATTTCTTCTTTATCATCTAGGAATATTGGTAATGAAATAGAAACCAGGAGCCCCAAGTTCTTTTCTGAATCAGAACGGCCCGTCAGTGACAGAAGAAGGAAATTACACGTCAAGGATAAAAGACTGGACACTGATAAATGTGGAGATGTAAACCTGCCAACAAAAAGTAAGTCTGCAATATAAAACATCGTTATAACTGAACTATTTTTTGCTACTACAATTACAGTTAAAGGAGTTGTAAAGTCTCGTGTTTTTTATACCTTAATACATTCTATGCATTAAGGTGAAAAACCTCCTGTGCTGCAGCAGCCACCCCAGAGCCCCCCTTTTTCTTACCTGAACCCGATTGTTCCAGCAATGAGAATGAGCCCAGCAGCTGTCTCGGGTCCTCATTGGATAGATTGATAGCTTATATTGGCTCCAGCTGCTGTCAATCAAATCTAGTGACATGGGGGCGGGGCCGAGTCCTGCTGTCTGTGTCCATTGACGCAGCAGCAGGACTCGGGAGCGTGCCTGCAGGGTGCTCCCATGGAAATCGACTCACCGTGGGGGCACTTACCGAAGAGGAGGAGCCAGGAGCGCCGCAGGGGGAACCCAGAAAAGGAGGATTGGGGACGCTCTTTGCAAAACCCTTGCACAGAGGAGATAAGTATAACATGTTTGTTAAAAAAAAAAAAAAACCTTTACAATCACTTCAAACATTCAAATACTGTTCCACATTTACTTGTTCCCTTTACCTGTTGTCTTTGTCAGTAGCTAGCTTTTGCTACAAATATGCTTTCTGAACCTCTGTAGGAAACGAAAGTCAGGTTCATTCAGCAGATTGCTGGAAAAACACCCTAAAGCCTCGTACACACGATCGGATTTTTGGCAGGGAATTGTGTAATGACAGACTGTTTGCCTAAAATCTGACCGTTAGTACGCTCCTTCAGACAATTGTTGTCCAACTTTCCGCCAACAAATGTTGGATGGCAGGCTAGTAAATTTTTGGCGGACAACGATCTGTTGTCAGATTTTCCCATCGTGTGTACACAAGTCCATCACACAAAAGTCCAAAGTACAAACACGCATGCTCGGAATGAATGCTCACCAAACACTACATTAGCAGAAGGTGCCCAAAGGGTGGTGCTCAAGAGCTGAAATTCCACATAGTATGTCACTACGTTCAAGGTTTGTTGGCCGACAATTGTGTGCTGTTTGTATGCAAGACAAGTTCCTGGCACATGCCTTTGGACAAAAGTGTGACGCTCTGTTGGCCAACAATCCGATCGTGTGTACGAGGCTTAAGGCTAAGTTTAGAGGTCTGGTTGTACAGACTTTATGCAGGTTAGCTTGAGGTTTCTTTAATATATGTCCATTCATTTGACGATTTCACATACACACTGAAAATGACACACATAACAATTTGATTTCACATGCTGCAAAATTTAGGTTAAGGGGTACAAGAATGCTCATATTTTTATAATTGAAAATGTAAGAAAATTGTTTTACAGAAGAGATTATAAATTAGGAGTGTGTTGAACAGTTTATTGTGATTACACAATCTGGTAACTATATATTTATTTAGCAGTTCATATTGATATGCCTAGCTTTGACAAGTGACCACAGATATTACAATTTGCACAGTCTAGTAAAGTTCAACTGTATCATCTTTGTCTCCCATTATCATAGTGTCCGACTATGCCTGCCTTTTCCGTCCACTTCCTCCAATCATAGAAGCCATACTATTGATTCTGTAAACAAAACATGGTCTATGAATAGAGGAGGCAAACTTTTTAATCATCCGCCCATCCTCCATTCATAGATCTTCATTTTTTTTTTCATAGAAGCTATAGTACAGCTTCTGTGAATGGTGGTGGAGGATGGAAAGGGTCGACATAGCCAGGTACTGCAGGTGAGTGCCTGTACAGCTTTTTCAGCTCTATTAACCTCTGTCATGCTGGAAGATTTTAACAGCAGGTGTGTGGGGGATCGGAGGGGGAAGATTTCTGCTTAACCAGGAGATAGCAGCGCAAGGGAAATTGCACACTGATAGTCAGTGCCTTGTGATGATTTTTTTAATAAAGTTAAAGTGTTACTTAACCCACAACAGTAAAACCAGTCTGCATATGCAGTAAAGCAGGCTTGTTATACTCACTGTGGAACTTAATGGGTTAAACCTCCACATTGTGTAAAAAAAGCTGTTTGACCCTGTCTTCTCTGATCCTCCCCTTCTTCCATCATCCCCTAACAATTTCCTGATAAAACAGAGCCTGTAATCAGCACAGGGCCAATCAGCACTGTCCAAACAGAGTGAGGGGTCTTGCAGTCTCATAGGGCAGTCAGAAAACTCCTCCTTCAAGCTTTAACCAGTGCTTGGCTGCTGCTTGACAAGACTGCTGTAAGTGCTGATGAGAAAAGGTATTTAGCCGTTTATATTTACTTAAATAATTGCATTTTCCTGTTCTGTGTACTGTGAGAGACCAGATATAGTGAAGGCAGGGTCCTGGGTTAAGTAACACTTTAAGCTTAAGGCTGCTTTCACACAGAGGCGTCGGCAGCTTTACTGACATTTTTGCAGAGGTTTTTGGGCGCTAGCAGGATGCTTTTAACCCCCGCTATCTGCCGAAAAAGGGTTAAAACAACCCGCAGTTCGCCAGCACTGCCCATTCATTTCAATGGGCAGGAGAGGTTTAGGAGCTCCTTCACCGCTCCAAAGATGCTGCTTACAAGAGTTTTTTTTAACGTCCTGCCAGCGCATTGCCTCAGTGTGAAAGCACTCAGGCTTTCACACTGAGACTGCAGGGGAGCCGTTTTTCGGGTGCTTTACAGGCACTATTTTTAGCCCTAAAGCCCTGAAAGGTGTCTTAGGATTTTGTAAAGCAGTTTCCATTGACTCATATGACTTGTTTACTATGTTTAGCTTGCAGTCTAATATGAGCAGTGTTTAGTCAACAAACAAGATAGACCAGCATATTCTTTATGTGAAAATATTGGGGTTGATTTACAAAAGGAGTAGAACTTGCAAAGAACAGCCAATCATGCATGGAAAAAAAAAAAAAAAAACAGGATTTTTTTTTTTTTTTATTGAAATCAGCACAGCTTTAACTCATTTACTAATCTAAGATAAAGTTTACTTTGCAAAGTGAAAATTCACTTTGTGATCAAGTATATTTTTCCTTGTCTTAGTGTCACAATCAAGGGTCAGGCTCGAAGACCAGTTGCTATAGCAGTAGCGGAACTTTCACCGACCAGCAGGATAGGTACACAAGCATTCACCATGGTGAATGACGCAGGCTCACCTGAGGTGCAGAGTCCAAGTACAAACTTATGTTCACCAGAGCTTCTGATGGTGGAGATGGATTTGGCTGCGTGTTAGTACCATGTCACAGTCCACAGGATCGCCCCACCAGGAGGTGAGCAAGCTGGGGTACAGTAGCGAATAAGCAGGTAGGAATCAAACCGAAGCATAGTCAGTAAACAAGCCAAAGGGTCAGTAATGAGTGGTTGTAGGTTGGGATCAGGCAGAAGCGTAGTCAAGGAACAAGCCAATGGTCGATAAGGATTGGTAGCAAAATATGGATGGCAGCTGGGAAGACTGGAGCAAGATACTGGCTGGAGCACAATAATCTGGCAAACAGGAAGTGCAGAGACATGACTTAAATCAAGAAGGACATGGTAGGAGCAAAGAGTTCAGGGTTTAAGACAAACAAGGTTCAAGACAGGATCATTCAAGGAATTGTCCCGGGAACTGTCCTGGAAATGGTCCTGGGAATGGTCCAGCATTCCAGGTAGCTCAGCAAGAAGAGACATTGTGTGACATATCAGAGGTTGTGGGTTCAAATCCAGGCCCTGACACTTTGTAAATGAAGTGAAGCTGACCTAACTTCAATCTTCCAATCATGTGCAAGTTTGTTTTGTTTTTTTACTTTTATTTGAACACGATTAGGTATTTTTGCAAAGCAAATTTTCACTTGGCTTCAATTTATTCTCTAAGCTAAGTGAAAATTCTCTTTGCAAAGTGAATACACTCTACTGCTTTTGTAAATCAACCCATTGTGTATAAAAATTGTATGTCACTGTTACAATTCAACTTTTTTAAACTTATTTTTACTTAGGTAATCAAGGAAATGTTAACGCCAAGCAGAGTTGCAGCAGGGATCAAGATAACAGCCTAATGGAGTCATGGACTTCGTTAATGCAATTTAATCAGTCTCAGCGTGGTCGAATCTCAAACATGGAGTTTGAAGGGGATATCTTTGATGAGTTTTTGCAGCAGCAAAAAATTGGAAGGCAACATGTAACAAAAAGAGATAACCAAGAACTGTCCAATGCAACAGATGTGACTCTGTATGAAAATGACAAAGATGATGGAATTGAGTTTGAAATTCCAGTTTTACCTTGTGGTCAACGCTTATGCATTAAAATAGTAACTACCTGGGGAGATAGACATTATGTTGGACTTAATGGAATAGAATTATATTCTTCCACAGGCAACCCCATTCCTATAACAAAAATTGAAGCTTTCCCCCCTAATAAAAATACAGTATCCGCATTTGCTAAAGACCCTAGAGTTGTATCAAACCTTATCGATGGCGTTAACAACACACAAGACGATATGCATCTTTGGTTAGCACCGTTCACACTTGGAAAGAGTCAATATATTTACTTAGACTTTGCATCCCCATGTCAAATAGCTATGATTAGAATATGGAACTACAATAAATCAAGAATTCATTCATTCCGTGGTGTAAAGGACATTAAAATAGTTCTAGATCATACTTTGATTTTTAAAGGAGAAATTGCCAAGGCATCAGGCACTCTGTCTGGAGGTATGTACAATTCTTTTGGATCTATGTTAAAATAATCAGTTAACCACTTAAAGTGATTGTAAAGTCTGTTATTTTTATTGGAAAAAAAGAATGAACATGTTATTACTTGTTATTGCTTACCAGCTCTATTGCAGTGGATTTGCACAGAGCAGGCCGGATCCTCCTCTTCTTGGGTCCCTCTTTAGCGATCCTGGCCCTTCCCTCCTGTTCAGTGCCCCCACAGAAAGCAGCTTGCTTTAGGGTCACCCGAGCCGAGCCACAGCTCCCTGTGTCCATTCAGACATGGAGCCCTGCCCCCTCTCTCCCCTGATTGGCTAGCTGACTTTGATGGACAGCAGCGACAGCCAATTGCACCGCCAATCAGGAGGGTAATTCTCGAATGGCTGAGACATTTGTCGACATTGCTGGACAGAGAGGGACCTCAGTGCCGTGTTAGAGGGGCTGAGGGGAGCTGCTGCACACAGAAGGCTTTTTATCTTGATGCATAGAATGCATTAAGATAAAAAAAACATTCTGCCTTTACAACCCCTTTAAAGTTGGTCTTGGGAAGCATTAGAACTTCTGCCTACAAAAAGACCCTGTCATGAGAGAAGTATGGGGGCTACAACCTCTGGCTTTCTTCTAAAAATGGGTAAATATATAGTTGCACTAAATAAAAACAGTGAAAAATTCAAAACCAAAAAAAAAAACAATAATAAAAAAGTGTTCCAAGTGTTGATACAATTGATGTGCATCTCCGCCATCCAACCTGTAGAATTTTTTAAACGTCGCCTATGGAGATAGAAAGTGATCCGTGCAGCAATGCCACCACTAAAGGCAGAAATGTCTGCTTACCAGCTCCAAATGACCTCTCAATACAAGAGGTCGTTCGCGCTTGTGGCTATAGCCCAGCCATTTAACAGTTCCCGGAGCTCTCCTGTCCTTAATGAACTCCTTGCCCAGTTACCCAAGGACAGGAGAGCTCTGGGAACTGTGGCTATAGCCCAGCCATTTAACAGTTCCCGGAGCTCTCCTGTCCTTGGTGAACTCCTTGCCCAGTTCCCTATTTTTGAACTGTACATATGTCTTGCAGGAGAGTTGCTGCTTATATTGATTTAGCACAGTTTTTACATAATTTTCTAAGTTTCTTCTAAAAATGCTTTTTGCCAGTGTAACCATTTTTTTGAGTCGCAGACCCGAAACATGCATGCTGTAAAAGAGTCTTAGGATTCCAATTTTTGTTGCAGGCCAGTATGACAGCTATGCATCCAGTGTTATCAACAGGAATTAGTAATTCTCTCATGATCTCAGTGCCCCATTGAGATTTTTCTGTCAGATTTTAAATAATTTTAGTTTTTGCCATAATAGATATTTCTTATTCTGTTATGTCTTACACCTGTCATGTAGACAGGAATGGAAAAAAAACTTTTCTCAAACCACTTGTTCTGTTGAATAGACACGAGAGAGTATAAAACAAAGCAATAACAGACTGATAGATCATTATTATCATAGATCTTAAAGATCTTAGATCTTAAAGTGTTTGATAACCCAAAAAATTTTGATTCTGGTCCCTTAAAGCAGATTACACAGCACTTTCCTGTTCCTGTCCACAGTGCCTAGACAAGTTTGACATCACCATCTTACTGGTGAAATCCAAAGAGGATGCTACTGCGCTGTTCTGTAGAGTAATTTCCTAAATTTTTCAGGACTTGCCCCAGAGTAAGCATATTCACATATAGGGATGTGGGTAGGGCCCTCTCTGAATTGGAGGATCTTGCATTAGGGCAAGTGTCCCTCCTTCTTCAAGTGAGACACAGTTGGGTTATGTTGCCAACTATGGATGGACTTTATTCTAGCAAACAGAAAAATCATAAGCTAGCCTCCAGTATAGGGCCACCTCTAACCAGCATGCCTCAGTAGTCTAATTATTTTTCTTTAATTTACATTCAAAGACAGGATATATTCATATTTATTATGATAGGTTTATGCTGCCACCTTCAGGTGATTAGACACTGGCAAACAAACAAGGAATCCTCTATCAGGCATAACCCCTCCCGGCAAGGCAAAGCCTGATGGTCATGTCTGTGCAGTCTCTGTACACAAATTAAGCTATTTAGCTCGTTTTACTCAAGATTCCATATGGGATTAGGAGACTGGTTTATCTAGATTTGTTCCTATGGCAGTCAGCTAAGCGGAGTAATACATGGAACCCGTATCTGTAACATTGCCGGTTGGCACTGGACTCTGTGCAATGATATATTTCCTGGTGAACCAGTATGACACTATACAGGTCCAGGACAGGTCCTAGCCGGGAAAACATGTTCCTGAAGGTCCTTGTGGACACAGCCAGCTGCCCCCCCCCCCCCCCCCAAAGAAAAGGGTGTACAGTATCTGCAGCATGGACTAGTGAGTGGAAATCCCTAAAAGATTAAACTGTTACTGGGTTTGTATGAGGTTGGGTGAGGGTCTCCGTATTCCTGGTCTTCTCTAGGGAGATCTCAGAGGGTTGCTGCTTGAGCTGGTCCCTGTATAGAGCTATCTGGATTGGTCTTTCCTAAGACTGACTTTGTAGTGCCATCTCTAGACCCCACTGGACTTAATGTGTGGGGCTTGACTGTAATGTGATCTGTGGTCCCTGGGTTCTGCATTGGGGCTGGGGCACTTACCGGACTGGAGTGTACTAGATAACGTTTGGAGCAATTGTCTTCAAAAACTGTGTGCGTGTGTACCTAGAAGCAGGTAAAGGGTGGTCACACCATATTTTGTTAATTGATACAAATAAACTATTAACACTTCTTATTCTGAAAACATTCTTAATTTGCATAATTTTTTCACACCTGCCTAAAACTTTTTATATATATATATATATATATATATATATATATATATAATGTATTTTTTATTTTTTTACTTGGTGATCTGTAGAAATATCAAAAAAAGTCTGTTCTCAGTAGCTGCACAAAGGTTTTCAATCACTGTGTATATTAAAGCATTATTGTTAGATAACATTCCATTGTGTGCAATTGCAAGTTTTACACAGACAGTATGATTTTCCAGAAAGTAATTCATTTGAAACATTGTTATCCATATTCTGTTTGTCTATTTTACCTTTCATTTTTAAATTTCTCAACTGCAGAACAATTTGGGGATACAATATTGTTCACCACCAGCGATGAAATTTTACAGGCAATATCAGTTTATGATCATACATTTGATGAGAATTTGGAAAACACATGTGTTCAGATAGATGAAGAAAATGTGAACGTTCGTCCAAAGACCGCAGACAGTGGTGGAGAGGGAATGCCTATGACAGAGGCAGACTACAGTGACAAAATACAGGTGATTACTAAAAGGATATCTAAAGGTTCGATTTAAAAAACAAAACAAAAAAAAAACATGTCATACTTACCTCCTCTGTGCAATTGGTTTTGCACAGAGTGGCCACGATCCTCCTTATCTGGGGTCCCTCGGCGGCACTCCTGGCTCATCCTCTTCTCGAGTGCTCCGTTGGAGAGCTGCTCTCCCTTGGGAAACCCGAGCGGGCACGCTCCCATGTGTTGGTGCTGCATCTACTGACACAGACAGCATGACTCGGCCCCGCTCCCTGGCTCCCGTGTCATTGAATTTGATTGACAACAGCAGGAACAGCGGGAGCCAATCTATCCAGTCAGGACCCAAGACACTGCCTGGAGCTGGTGTGCTCGTCCCCATCGCTGGAAAAAACAGGTTCCGGTAAGTAAAAGGGGGCTCTGGGGGTTATTTAGGTGAATAACCTCAAGTGTTTACAACCCATTTAATACATAGTCTCTTAATTGAAAACATGGTGGCATATAACATATTACAAATACTATTTTCCTTTTTATCCCCACAAATTCTCCAAGATAACTATCTTTTAGTAGTCAGCTAATTATAATGATCTTCACTTTAGATGGGATATTGCTGTTACCGCCTTTGCAGTCCAGTATTTTACCTCTTTTGAAACTGTGATTGGCTGATTTAAAAGATTAGAAAACAAAGCGTAACCACATACTAATTTGTTAATCTTCCATATACTGAATATGCTTTATATTGTGTTGTTGTATACATCTGTACTATTGCAGTTTGCAATTTAAATTTTTTTTATTTTTTACAGCCCTTTGATGTGAAAATTAAAGCAGAAAGTCCTCCAAATCTTGCCAACACTATACCTGGTGTATACAGTGGTAAATGTAAGTATTTTAAATCACGCAAACTTCACTTAAGTAAAATGGCAGTGTTTTTGTTTTGCTTTTTTTGCATTCCCAAATTTCACATGGAATCCGCATGATCATGTATTGCCTGTGAAAAGGTGAATACTTTGCATCAGTAGACACATACCTCTCCCCGTTCTTCAGCTCCGTGACCCGATCGCGGGACACCAGCGGCGATCGGGTCCGCTGGTCCCACGGCCGGGGTCACGGAGCTCCCGACCGGGTCGCAAGCGTGCCGCTGGCGGCGCGCACGTGACCCACGGGCAGGCATTTAAAGGATCATGTACAGGTACGGGATTTTGCCTGCCCGTGCCATTCTGCACACGTATATGTACATGAGGCGGTCGGGAAGCGGTTAATAAATGCACATCTTTTTACAGGTAAAAAAATGTGTATTATTTTTTTTACTCTGCAGCCTGAAAGGCATTGCACTCACGAACAGCAGATCACAGGTGCAATGCCAGGATCCTGTCTGCCCATAGCTCTGATATGGACAGACAGTTACTGAATGGCAGGAAGAATCAATGCAATAAAGTGACCCCCACCTACTCTATGGATAACAGTGCTACCTAAAACAATGTTACATACACAGACATGAATATAAAATTATAATACCCCATTAGTACAATAAATAATCCACTGATAAGTGTCCATATTATAAAAACCTTCACATACATAGGAATGTAATTTACAAATGGTATGAACAAAAAAGTGAAAAAACTCAAGTCAGTATTGAATCATATATATATATATATATATATATATATATATATATTTATATATACTCTGCATCCAGTGTAGCCTATATCTTCAGTGCATTCTGTTGTGTACTGTTTTTAATACACTTCAAGCAGTGTACACAGTATCTAATACAGTGTGTACTACTACACTTCTGGTGGTGTACACAGTATAAAATACATTGCAGCCATAGTACAGTTGCTAATACAGTGCAGGCGGTGTACACAGTATCTAATACAATGTGTACAGTTTCTACTAGACTTCTTGTGGTGTACACAATACAGTGCAGCCGTAGTACAGTTTCTACTACTTTTCTGGTGGTGTACACAGTATGTAATACAGTGTGTACAGTTTCTACTACACTTCTGGTGGGGTACACAATACAGTGCAGCCATAGTACAGTTGCTAATACTTTTCTGGTGATGTACACAGTATCTAATACCCTGTGTACAGTTTCTAATACACTTCTGGTGGTGTACACAATACAGTTCAGCCGTAGTACAGTTGCTAATACACTGCAGACGGTGTACACAGTATCTAATATAGTGTGTACAGTTTCTACTACACTTCTGGTGGTGTACACAGTATCTAATACAGTGTAGTGTGGTGTTGCAAAACAAAATATACATCATGTCCGGAAGGCCACCAAGGAAAGGCAGACGCTCACAGGCCACTAAAAGAGGGCAAGCAGCCTTTGTGTCTATAGTCAACAGTGCTGGTCGTGGACATGGTGCATTCTCTGCAAGTGGCCGTGGGGCACGCTTGTCCTTTTTTTCTGTTGCTGGCCATGTCATTGAGCCAGAACATGTAGAAGAGTTGGAGTGGATAACAAAGTCATCCTCATCCTCTGTCACCCAGGCTCAGAGTAGTTAGCCTTCCAATGCAGCAGCCAAAGCGGCCTATTCCACCGGCTCCTTGTCCAGTCACTTTTTCCGTAGCCCCGCCATCATGCACGGAGGAGTCCCCAGACATATTCGACCACAGTGTCGGGTACATGCTGTTGGAGGATGCACAGCGATTTGAAGGCTCCGATGTTGGTTCCCAGGTTGACGAGAGGGGGTGCCCAAGAAGGACAAGAAACTGGCAGTCATGTTCCCCCAGCTGCAGCATACTGGCAAGTTTGCTCCAGTGACGAGAAGGGAGGGGATGATGAGGTCACTGACTGTACTTGGATGCCTGAGAGAAGCGACGAGGAGGCACAATGCCAACAAGGCAAGATGTCCTCTAGGGGGAAGCTCAAGGGCAGCCACCCTATTGCATTTCACCACAGAGCTACGCAGGTGCAGGGCGCTGCTGACTCCCCACTGCCTTTTAAAAGTTCCTTGGTGTGGGCCTTTTTGGACACATGTGCAGCAGATCGCACCGTTGCTGTTTGCAACCTATGTCTGAAGCGGATCAAGCGTGGCCAGAACAGCAGCCGCTTGGGCACCACATGCTTGACCAGACATATGACGACCTGCCATGCAGTCCGTTGGAAACAGCACATGAAACACCCACATCAAAGAAAAAGGCCGACTTCTTCTTGCTCCTCATCTGGGATCTCCAACCCCACTATACCTCCAGTCCTCTCAAAAACCTGCACTGAGAGGAATGAAGGTATAGCAATAGGTGTCCCAAGTACTTGCAGCCAATCTGCTAGCAGTACACCACCATCTGATTGGGCAAATTTCCCTACCCCAGTTGCCGAACCGTAAAAAGAAATTTGGTCCCAGCCATCCACATGCTCAGTGTCTAAATGCTAGCTTGGCTAAATTGCTAGCACTGCAACTGCTGCTTTTTCAGCTGGTAGACTCTGCCCACTTTCATGAATTTGTGATATGTGCTGTACCTCAGTGGCAGGTTCCAAAATGCCATTTCTTTTCATGGAAGACCATTCTGGCTCTCTATTGGCATGTGGAAGGCAGTGTTTTGGCCTTGTTGGCTCATGGTCCAGCAGGCATGGACAGGGACGTTACCTTTCCTTCACGGTGCACTGGGTATCTCTGCTAAAAGCTGGGAAGGATGCGGGACCGGGTTCAGTATTGTTGGAGCTTGTTCTGCCACCATGCCTCCAAAATGCTAGTGGTGATTCTGCCACAGCTCTCTCCTCTACCCTCTCCTCTTCCTCTATGGCCTCTTCTGCAGATTTTTCCTCTGAACCAGCGGTTCTCCGTAAGCGTTCAAGGGGCTACGCAAGAAGTCAGGCAAAAAGATGCCATGCTGTGCTTTAGTTGGTCTTCTTAGGGGACAGGAGCCACACTGGGGCAGAGATTCTGTCAGCTCTGAAGGGGCAGGCTCAGAGGTGGTTGAAGCCACGCCAGCTTCAGCCAGGAATAGTTGTATGCGTCAATGGCACCAACCTTCTCTCCGCCCTCTGACAGGGACACTTGACCCATGTTCCATGTTTCGTTTTGAATTTGGTGGTGCAGCGGTTCTTGAACAGGTACCCAGGCTTACAGGATCTCCTGAGCCAGGCATTTCCAGACCCTGGGAGGTTACAATTTCCTGGTGCTGGACAACGTGTTGCTGAGGCTTCATTCAATCAGAGGAAGAGCGGTGGAAAAGGTGGCCGGCTGACCGATGCCTTTAA
Organism: Lithobates sylvaticus; assembly: GCA_028564925.1. Classification (NCBI taxonomy): domain Eukaryota; kingdom Metazoa; phylum Chordata; class Amphibia; order Anura; family Ranidae; genus Lithobates; species Lithobates sylvaticus. The sequence goes on along the minus strand of CM053031.1, from coordinate 149,093,460 downwards.
CCTATTTTTCAGTCCTCACCGCCAAGTTCTGATCGGTTTAAGAAACCATTGCCAGCATCTGCATTACATGGTGCAGGAATATCTAGGGGCAAGAGCAGACTTGGAGACCTTTCCAACAGAGCATCCACTGGGTTACTCGGTCTTGAGGATGGACCACTGGTCAGAACTTGCTCAATATACAATTGAGCTATTGGCCTGTCCTGCATCCAGCCTTCCTTCTGAAAGCACATTCAGTGCTGCTGGAGGGTTCGTAATGGATCATAGAGTGCGCCTGTCCCCAGACTCTGTTGATAGGCTCACATTCATAAAAATGCATCAGTCTTGGATCAGCAGCTATCAAGCACCTGATGCTGATGTAACTGATTGAATTTTCTATGGAAGTGGGATCCCTTGAAGACTGCCTATGCTGACTATCCTATTCCTCCTCAATCTTGATGATGCTAGCTTCCAACGATAATTTTGGTTTAGGGCACCACCACCACCACCCAAGGCCCAATTTGTCTGCCCCTGTTTAATTACAATTATTGATATAATATTTCATAGCAGGGCCCGTTCCTGCGCCCCAACAAGCGTAACTGTGAGGGCTTACAGTGTTCTGGTACCACCACCACCAAAGGCCCAATTTTGTCTGCCCCTGTTTAACAGGGGCATATAATTGCAGTTCTTGATATAATATTTCATAGCAGGGCCCGTTCCTGCATCCAACAAGCGTAACTAAGGGCTTACAGTGTTCTGGTACCACCAACACCTAAGGCCCAATTTTCTGCAGAGTATATAGGGCAGGCAGTATAGTATATATACTGCTGTTCAGAGTATATAGTGCCTGGGGGCCTGCCTATGCTGACTAATCTTATTCCTCCTCAATCTTGATGATGCTAGCTTCCAACAATATTTTTGGTTTAGGGCACCACCACCACCACCCAAGGCCCAATTTTTCTGCCCCTGTTTAACAGGGCATGTAATTTAAAATTCTTGATATAATATTTCATAGCAGGGCCTGTTCCTGCGCCCAACAAGCGTAACTGTGAGGGCTTACAGTGTTCTTGTACCACCAACACCTAAGGCCCAATTTTCTGCAGAGTATATAGGGCAGGCAGTATAGTATATATACTGCTGTTCAGAGTATATATTGCCTGATCTATATTGCCGGGACCCGACAATACATTACAGCCGTGAGTAGTTTTAAATGCCATTTTTTCCTTTAGAAATGTAATTTTGCTAACGACATACTGACATACTAACGACACCCACAGGCACGATATTTAAAGGAATATTTCATTTTTATTTACTTTAAGCATTATTAAAATCACTGCTCCCGAAAAAATGTCTATTTTTAAAACTCTTTTTTTTTTGCATTGATACACAGTTCCCTGGTGCAGGACCCGGGTCCCCAAACACTTTTTATGGCAATAACTTGCATATAAACCTTTAAAATTGGTACTTTAGATTTAGACTTTAAAGTGACACTAAAGCAAATTTTTTTATTTTTAAAAAACAAACGAGTTATACTTGCCTCCACTGTGCTGCTCGTTTTGTACACAGTGGCCCCGATCCTGGTCTTCTGGGGTCCCTCGGCGGCTGTCTCCTCCCCGCACCAGATAACCCCCTGGGAGAAGCTCACGCCCGGGGTGTTACCTTGCGGCTGCGCTCCCAAGTCTAGCATTCGGCCCAGCCCCCTGGCGGCCGCGTCATTGGATATGATTGAAAGCAGCGGGAGCCAATGGCTGCACTGCTATCAAGCTATGCAATCAACAGCCGAGAACCCCCTAGCAAAGAAAAGGCTCGTCCCCGTGGGACAAGTTTGTGGGTTCAGGTAAGTAAAATGGGGGGGGGGGGGGGGGGGGGCTGGGGGCCGGTCACTGACAGGTGTTTTTTCACCTTAATGTATAGGATGCATTAAGGTGAAAAAACACTTACCTTTACAACCTCTTTAACTGTGTTTGCGTGTTCGAACAAATTTTTTGCCTGTTCCCATGTTCTGCTGCAAACCGAACCGGGGGGGAGTGTTCGGCTCATCCCTAATTAAGAGTATGAATTTTCCCCTAAATTTGGAATGGTACATTCCAAATCTACAATGGTGCATTGAATTAGCCACAGGGTTCTATTCAGGTCCAGAGCCCTGATCTGCCGGTCCCTGAAGCCCTCTGTAGTTCCAACCTTTTAAAATTGTGATTCTTCTGTTGCAAATATTTTTCATTGCTACTACTGTGCTTGTGCAGCCTTGATTTTGGTGGCTTAACTATAAATGTACACAATATTTTGCTTCCTTATCGCATGCTCACGCATTTGGCACCTGGTTTCCGGCTCCTGCATTACAGCACATCAGCAGCCTACAATGCCTGACACAGAAGGCTTTACCACCCTCCCCTCTCAGCATAAATGTAGGGTAAAATTGAAAGAATGAGTACCCCTTGGGGGGTGACTTTGGCACCACACGTGGCAGATCATAAGTGCGGGGGCAATGGATCGCGTTGTTTTTGTTAGCTCAGACTCTGCTCACAGCTCTCTGCAAAGGCTCCTAGGACCCGCTGTTCCGATAACTGCCCCCAGACTGATTACCTGCCTTTTTGTGGGAGATTTACTGATCCTTTAGCTGCACTCCCTTCCGCTTACCAATCTAAAGAGGAATTTTTTTCACCACCATGTTTTGGCTTTTTTTACTTTTGGAAGCAATAGATTGCAGGGTTTACAAACAAGATCTTTCAGTTTCCCCTCCTGATGGTCTCTGACTTTGCCCATGCAACTGATGCACTGCCTGAGGAGGTGATAGATGAGAAAGATAGCCTCCCCTCCAATTCTGAGGAATCGGATCAGGATAAGAGGTCTCATCCAAGCTTAAGGGTGCTATTGCTACTATTATTGGCCCAGTACACACTTTAATGTTAGCGATTCCAGAGTCTACTCACCTCAAGGTCTCAAGCTTGGATTGCCTAAAATTGCCCTAACCAGCCAATTCCTTACAGTTCACTCACTCTTATGCCGCGTACACACGATCGGAATTCTCGTCGGAAGAAAATCTGACGTTTTTTCTGACGGAATTCCGCTCAAGCTGTGTTGCCCACACACGATCACACCAAATTCTGACGGTCAATAACACAGCGGCATAAAACACGTTCGACAGCACTATAAAAGGAAAGTTTAATGCTTCCGAGCATGCGTCAAATTGTTTCCGAGCATGCGTCGGAATTTTGCGTGTCGGAATTGCATACACACGATCGGAAAATCCGATAGAAAGGTTTTCCGTCGGAAAAATTGAGAACAGGTTCTCAATTCAAAGTCTGTTGGAAATTCCGACAGAAAAAGACCGTTGACCATACACACGGTCGGAAAATCCGATGAAAAGCTCCCATCGGACTGTTTCCATCGGAAATTCTGACCATGTGTACGCCGCATTAGAGCCTTTCTTTGTCCATCTTAATGGATCCATCTGTTCACTACCAGCTTAAACTCCTTTGTAGCCTTATACCACTGTGTGAACAGCCTTATGGATACACATATGCTGATCTTGCTGGTGTGGTGTTCAACAAATCCTTTTTTTGGAGGTACCTCGGTCCTGAATCAGGAACGCTTTCAGGGTTTATACTGGAACCTGTCCCCCCCCCCCCCCCCCCCACACACACACACACACACACACACACTTCTTTTTCCTGTATGTTTTCTTTCCTCTACCTGACTTGTACTCCCTGCTTTCCAATACTCCAATCCCCTCTTGGATTTGCTATTTGGATTTGTTATATTTGTTATTATACAGTTATAGTTAATGTAACTCCCCATGCATACTGTCTGGTTGTTAACTTACTGGTTTGTCCAGTATTGCCTAGACAACGGTTAAAATGTGTGGCCCTCCTTACAGACTGTATGTATGATACACTATTCTGTACTAAGTCACGACTGTTGCACTTATTTTCTCAATAAAAATGTATTGAACAAAAATACTGGAACCTGTTCAGTTTCCTAGTAGCATTCAGTCCAGTCTGAATCATAAACGTTTCTTGTGGGTTCAAACATTTTTCTTAGAATCAGCTAGGTAGGGCCTTGCCTTCCCCCTTCCTGAGAATTTTCTGGCTCCAGCAGACATCAGGAATACTTACTAGGAGATTACTATTTTTCTCCCTTATAAACGCTATCTCTGTTTTGCTGTGGACACTCAGCACTACCAATTTGTCACCCTTCCTTTTGGCCTGTTAACAGCCCCTGGGTCTTCATGAAGGTGCTTGCCCCGATCCTAGCTTTGCCCCATTCTCAAGGAAATTAAGTTGTGGGATACCTGGATGATCTTCTCTTAAAAGATTGTTCCTCCCTAAGCCTGTAAGGCAATGTCCATCAGACAGTGTACACTCTGCAGAGTTTCAGTTAAATCCTCAATCTTCAGATGTTGTTGCTGGAACTGACTCGTTGGACTACCTGGGCCTGGCTTTGGACATGGCTGTGTCCAGGATCTGTCAGGATCACTTAAGTGCTCCTGCTCCTCATTCCAGCATCTGGGTTTTGGCTATTGCATTCTTCCTGTCTGTGTCCACCTGCTAGGTGATTGATGTGGTCAGTCACCTGTTATAAGCAAGGAACTGTCTGTGCGTGTAAACGCACCTCCAGTAGTAACACAGGAGCCAGAGCCCAAAGTTAACCTGCCTGATCGTTTTTCTGGTGACCCCCATGTGTTTTCCAACTTTAAAAATAGTTGTATGCTATACTTTAAGCTTAAGCCACACTCCTCTGGTTCTAAAGCACTGCGGTGTCAGCCTGATTATTACATGGTTGCAGGGGGAATCCCCAGTCTTGGGCGTTTAGTCTCCCTGCAGATGACCCAGCCAGAGGCTCAGTTGAAGCTTTTTTCAAGTCCTTGGGTCCTTGTTTTTTCAAGTCCTTGGGTATACTGTATGATGATCCTGACCGTGTCCATTCAGCTGAAGCTAACCTTAGGTTATTACATCAGGATAAACGCACCACAGAACAATACTGTTCGGATTTCCGCTGCTTGGCACCTGAATGCCAGTGTTAGGCTTATCAGACCCCATCAAAGACTCTTTTTAGCACACTACCCTAAACCAGAGTCATTGAATAAAGCCATGCAAGTAGCCATCTGTATAGACAGGCGTTTACGGAAAAGGCGTACAGGGAGGTTCATTTCTTTGCTCCCAACTCCTTTTCTCCTCTACAGCTTATACCTTGTCTGCTCCAAAGGATTGAGATGGAGGGCAATCGAGTGATTTCCATTGCAATGAACTGGCCCTGGAGAATGTGGTATGCAGACATGTTCAGACTCCTTGTGAACATTCCTTGGGCCCTTGTGGATCATCCAGACCACCATCCTGCTCTCTGTCACAGGCATAGAGACATAGCGGTTCCTGAGGGATAGAGTTCTCAGTCACCTCTACTCTCCTGAAAGCTAGGAAGTCCACTACTAGCACTGCTCACCTGGAAGACATGCTTTGTGTGGTGCAAGTCTAGGAAATTCTGTCCTAGAAATTCCTGAGTGGGACGCTTCATGTTCTTTCTTTAGTCTGATCTGGACTGGCATCTGGCCTTGAGTACCATCAAGGGGCAAATCTCAGCCCTAGCTGTCTTGTTTCAAAGGCCGTTGGCCTATCATTCCTAATTAAAGCCTTTGTGCAGGATGTTGCACATATTTCTCCCCCTGTACATACCCCTGTGACTTCATGGGACCTTAAAGCTGAATTCCAAGAATTCAGCAACTTTGTAAAAATTGAAGGCACACTATGAGTTAAAGGGGTTGTAAAGGTTCATGTTTTTTCACCTTAATGCCTCCTATCCATTAAGATGAAAAACATTTGGCGATTGTAGGCCCCCCAGCACCGCCCCCCCCCCCCCCCCGTTTACTTACCTGAGCCCTCGAAAATCCCATGTCGAGAACGCGCTTGATGTCAGCTCGGTCTTCTCGGCTGTTCTCGACTCTTAATTGGATAGTTTGATAGCAGCGCAGCCATCGGCTCGTGCTGCTGTCAATCAACTCCAATGAAACGGGGGCAGAGCTGAGTCCTGTAGTCAGCAGCTTATGGACACCAGATACAGGACTCGGGAGCGCGCCCGCAAGCTAAACCCCTTGGGAGAGCGCTTCCCAGAGGGGGTTAGCTGATGCAGGGAGGTGCTGAGGCAGCCGCCGAGGGACCCTAGAAGACGTGAATCTGGGCCACTGTGTGCAAAGCGAGCTGCACAGTGGAGGTAAGTATGACATGTTTGTTTTTTAAAAAAAAAAAGAAAAGTTAAGCTTTACAACCCCTTTAAGTCCAAGAAGGTGCATGACATCTCCTGGACTTCCCACTATTTTTTACATATGACAGGTTTATTGCTGTGCCAGAGAGTTATGCCTAAATCTGAGAGGGAAGAAGCGCACACACAGCAGCTATACTTGCCCCTCCCCTCCTGCCCAATCACATAACCCTTTGTGTTTTGTGAATGTGTTTTACATATTACTAAAGTGATTGTAAAGGCTCGCTTTTTTTTTCCCTTTATCGCAAGGATAGCGAGGGTAAAAAGGGGGGAGGGGTATGCCTATATATCAAGAGTAATATACAAGTGAATGTGAGAGATGACATCACTAAGGGAGCTAGGGAGGAGGTGGAATCCTTATGGGCAGGGGCGGTGCGTCCATAAAGGGCGCAGGAGCGCCGCCCCCCCTCTCCTGTCACTCTCGATACTCCATAGATAGATTCATGCATTGCATGAATCTATCTATGGTCGCTGCTGACACCCCCTATTCAGGTGTCCGGCCCCTTTTCGGTCACCGGGCGCCTGAATAACAGCGGTGGGGGTGTTTTTTGGAAACACCTGATTAGCGCCGTAGGCGCTAATAGGCGTCCAAAAAGGTGACAAGCGGGCGCAACGCTGTGCGTTCCTTGTCACTCAGCAGCAGCGTTAACAAACCGAAGGAATTCGGTTTGCTAACATTGTACGGCCCCTTAGCCAATCAGGAGCACAGGTCTGTGTTACCTGTGCCCTGATTGGCTGAAACGACAGGCGCTGTGATTGGGCGCCTATCAGGCGTCCAATCATAGCAGAGGATGAGAGGAGGAGCGGGCAGGAGAGGGAATGGAGGACACGATGCCGCCGTCACCCAACACAAGGTAAGTGCAGGGCGAGGGGGGGGGGGGCACAGTGGCAGCTTCTTTGCAGGGACAGCTTTGATGGCAAAGTGGCTGTGTTTTAGATGGGCAATGTGGCTGTGTTTTAGATGGGCAATGTGGCTGTGTTTTAAAGGGGCAATGTGGCTGTGTTTTAAAGGGGCAATGTGGCTGTGTTTTAAAGGGGCAATGTGGCTGTGTTTTAAAGGGGCAATGTGGCTGTGTTTTTTAAAGGGGCAATGTGGCTGTGTTTTAAAGGGGCAAGGTGGCTGTGTTTTAAAGGGGCAAAGTGGCTGCGTTTTGATGGGCACGGTGGCTGCGTTTTGATGGGCACAGTGGCTGCGTTTTGATGGGCACAGTGGCTGCGTTTTAATGGGCACAGTGGCTGCGTTTTGATGGGCACAGTGGCTGCGTTTTGATGGGCACAGTGGCTGCGTTTTGATGGGCACAGTGGCTGCGTTTTGATGGGCACAGTGGCTGCGTTTTGATGGGCACAGTGGCTGCGTTTTGATGGGCACAGAGGCTGCGTTTTGATGGGCACAGTGGCTGCGTTTTGATGGGCACAGTGGCTGCGTTTTGATGGGCACAGTGGCTGCGTTTTGATGGGCACAGTGGCTGCGTTTTGATGGGCACAGTGGCTGCGTTTTGATGGGCACAGTGGCTGCGTTTTAATGGGCACAGTGGCTGCGTTTGGTACAGTGGCTGCATTTGATTGGCTTTTTTTTCAGAATTTTTCAGTTTATTTGCGCCCCCCAAAAAATTTTGAGCACCAGCCGCCACTGCTTATGGGTAGAGCTCCAAAGGGATTAAGCTAAGGGGAAAATAATACTGGGTGTATGCTATAGGCCCCCTAACCTGAGGGAGGAAGGGGAGACCGATCTCCTATCACAATTTGGATTAGCAGCAAGGATGGGAAGTGTTATCATAATGGGGGATTTTAACTATCCAGACTGGGCGTAGGGAACCGCGCATTCATCTAAGGCTTGCCAGTTCTTAAATGTCTTGCAGGAAAATTTTATGGCTCAGATGGCAGACGCACCAACTAGAAATAAAGTGTTACTGGATCTACTGATTACAAACAATACAGACCTGATGGATGTGGAAATACGGGGCAATTTAAGTAACAGCGGTCACAGGTCAATTGGCTTCAGTATAAATCACACAAATATGAAACATAAGGGGAATACAAAGACACTGAATTTCAAAAGAGCCAACTTCCCTTAAATTACAAACCTTGCTAAAAGGCATAAATTTGGATAAAATCTTAGGAACAAAGAACACGGAGGGGAGATGGGTTTGCTTTAAGAGCATATTAAATAAGGGCATTAGCCAATGCATCCCATTGGGTAGTAAATTTAAAAGAGCGAACAGAAGTCCTGGGTGGCTTGACTCCTATGTAAAAATGCATATAAAAGCAAAGGAGAAGGCCTTCAAAAAATACTAGGTTGAGGGATCCTCATCAGCATTCAGACTTTATAAAGAATGCAACAAGAAATGTAAGGGTGCAATAAGGACAGCTAAGATAGAACATGAAAGACACATAGCCGAGGAGAGCAAAAACAATCCCAAGAAATTGGGAGGACAGACCATATTGGCCCCATAAAGAATGAGGAAGGACATCTGGTTACAAAGGATGGGGAGATGGCGAAGGTATTGAATTTATTCTTCTCCTCAGTCTTCACGAGGGAATCGGGGGGGCTTCAGTAACCAAAACGGCAGTGTTTATCCTCATGACACATCACAGGAAGCACCTCCATGGTTAACAGAGGACAGAATTAAAATTAGACTTGGGAAACAACATTAATAAATCACCGGGACCAGATGGCTTGCACCCGAGGGTACTTGGGGAACTCAGTCAAGTAATTGCCAGACCATTGTTCCTAATTTTTACTGACAGTCTACTGACTGGAATGGTACCAGCTGATTGGAGAAAAGCCAATGTAGCACCAATATTTAAAAAGGGCCCAAAATACATCCCTGGGATTTACAGACCAGTTAGTCTAACATCAATAGTATGTAAACTCTTGGAGGGGATGATAAGGGACTATATACACGATTTTAGTAATGAGAACGGTATCATTAGCAGTAATCAGCATGGATTCATGAAGAATCATTCTTCCCAAACCAATCTATTATCCTTCTATGAGGAAGTGAGTTGCCATCTAGATAAAGGAAGGCCCGTAGTCGTGGTGTATCTGGATTTTGCAAAAGCATTTGGCACGGTTCCCCATAAACGTTTACTGTACAAAATAAGGTCTGTTGGCATGGACCATAGGGTGAGTACATGGATTGAAAACTGGCTACAAGGGCGTGTTTAGAGGGCGGTGATAAATGGGGAGTACTCAGAATGGTCAGGGGTGGTTAGTGGGGTCCCCCAGGGTTCTGTGCTGGGACCAATTTAATTTGTTCATAAATGACCTGGAGGATGGGATAAACAGCTCAATCTCTGTATTTGCGGACTATACTAAGCTAAGCAGGGCAATAACTTCTCCGCAGGATGTGGAAACCTTGCAAAAAGATCTGAACAAATGAATGGGGTGGGCAACTACATGGCAAATGAGGTTCAATGTAAAATAATGCATTTGGGTGGCAAAAATATGAATGCGATCTATACACTGGGGGGGAGAACCTCTGGGGGAATATAGGATGGAAAAGTACCTGGGGGTCCTAGTAGATGATAGGCTCAGCAATGGCATGCAATGCCAAGCTGCTGCTTACAAAGCAAACAAAATATTGGCATGCATTAAAAAGGGGATCAACTCCAGAGATAAAATGATAATTCTCCCGCTCTACGCAGGGGGTCTTGGTAGATCATAAGCTCAATAATAGCATGCAATGCCAAGCTGCAGTTCCCAAAGCGAGCAAAGTCCTTTCTTGTATTAAGAGAGGTATTCACTCCAGAGAGAGAGAGAGATAATTTTGCCCCTGTTCAAATCATTGGTAAGACCTCATCTGGAATATGCAGTTCGGTTTTGGGCACCAGTTCTCAAAAAGGATATTGGGGAACTGCAGAGAAGGGCAACCAAACTGATAAGAGGCATGGAGGAGCTCAGCTATGAGGAAAGATTAGAGGAACTGAATTTATTCACCCTTGATGAGAGGAGATTAAGGGGGATATGATCAACATGTACAAATATATAAGGGGTTCATATAGTGAACTTGGTGTTGAGTTATTCACTTTACAGTCAACAAAGAGGACAAGCGGGCACTCTTTACGTCTAGAGGAAAAGAGATTTCATCTCCAAATACGGAAAGGTTTCTTCACAGTAAGAGCTATGAAAATGTGGAATAAACTCCCTGCAGAGGTAGTTCTGGCCATCTTAGTAGATTGCTTTAAGAAAGGCCTGGATTATTTCTTAAATGTACATAATATATATATTTTTTTTATCATCAAAGTGCCTCTGTCCTCAACGCATGTCTGGAGTTATCGGGAACCATGAGTGCAACTTAACGGGTGTGGCATACCAGTGGGTTAACAGCTTATAGGCCGTTTCTTGGGTCTTGGTACTGAGTGAGCATCTATGCACAAATATACACGCTTTCTGCCACTGTTTGCGTGTAAGTGTGACATCTAATTCTCTGGACCATCACTCTCTGAGATCACTATCCTCACGGGCACCACCCCCCTGAATCCAGTGATATGCTAGCGAAGTCGCTTTAGTAATTGGTTTGTCTGCTAAGCACACTGTCTCCAGTTCTGTCAATTGTCTGTCTATTGAAATTTGACCTGACTGATTGACTGTTGAGGTAGCTGCGGACTTGGAAATAAGTCCATAGTGGTAGGTCAGGCGTTTGGCTATCCATCTTGAGAACTGAAAAATCCTTGAACCCGTCCTTGTTAAAACATTGTGTTGCCAGTAGTGGTTTATCTGAAGTCTGTGGGTGGAGGAATTTATTTTTTAGGCCTGGAGGGAAATCCGGGTTGTTGTATAATGGTGTTAAAGGGCTTAAGTGTGAGGAGAAATTGTTGAGTCTCGTTAATTTGTGGAAGATTGCAAGTTTAGTGCCTATGAGGGGGTGAGACCTGAAGGCCGAGGTCTGGGAAGCCCAGGAGATCCAGGGTGAGAAACTGAGTGGCGTGGGACTTACTGCTTTTTCCACTTCCACCCAGTCTTTAAATTTGTAGTGGCAATGCCATTCTATGATTCTGGTGCTGTGGGCTGCATAGTAGTAGTGTTGGTAATTAGGGATACTCATTCCTCCATTTTCTTTATGGAGTGAAAGTAAGGTGAATCTTACTCTGGGACGTTTATGTGCCCATATGAAAGTAATTTGGGTGGACTGAAGGGCTCTAAAGAAGGTCTGATCTGAAGATTTTTATCGGTATGTTCCTAAATAAGTAGAGGACTTTAGGTAAAATGACCATCTTGCATATTGCCGCCCTCCCGAACCATAAGAAGTGTCTTGGGTGCCAGTTTTGAAGGTCGTGCTGATTGCTTTCAGTAGGGGCACATAATTGCGTTCGTATAATTGAGACAGCCTCGGGGTCAACCATACTCCCAAGTATCTAAGCGCCGAATCTACCCATTTGAAGGGACTTAGTAATTTAACGGAATCTATGGTATTCGTGGGAATTGAGATGTTCATCGCCTCTGATTTGGTGAGGTTAATTCTGTCTGCTACGACTTTTCTGATCAAGGGTTCAAGTGCTATGATGAATAGAATGGGCGAGACAGGACACTCTTGTCTCGTTCCATTTCTAATTTGAACAGGCTCCGATAAGGAACCATTAATTTTAAGCCGAGCCGTAGCATTTCTGTACAAGGCGGATATCCAAGTTAGCATATTATCACCCAAGCCTATAAACCTGCAGGTTTCCAACATGAAATCCCAGGCAACTCGATCGAAGGCCTTCTCTGCGTCCGTGGACAGGAGAAGGCCCTCGATCCCACCGGGTTTAGCCGCATGTATCAGGTTCAAAGCCTTAATAACGTTGTCCCTTGTCTCTCTGCCCGGCATAAATCCAGCTTGCTCAGGGCCTATCAGGCCATGGAGCAAGGGCTTCAGCCTGTTGGCGATGATTTTTGACAAAAGTTTCATGCCCAGATTAAGAAGTGAGATTGGCCTGTAGCTGGCACAATACGCTGGATCCTTATTTGGCTTAGGGAGGACCTATACATATAAGCTGCGAGAAAGGCTGTAGGGGTCTCCGTGGATTTTGACAGAGTTTAGAGCATTCAGTAGCGGCCCAAGCAGTGTGGGGAGAAGTCTTGTAATAGATGGCGGTGAAACCATCCGGACCTGGACTTTTTCCCTCCTTCAGGCCTTTGATGGCCTGTTGGAGTTCTGTGGGCTCGATAGGGGCTTCTAGGGCTTCTATGTCAGAAGCCGTCAGAGTAGGCAAGTTAGTTTATTTTAGGTAATTGAGGATGGCTTGTTGTCTGTCTCCCAGAGCAAAGTCTGGTTTCTTTTGTTCGGGGAGATTATAGAGTGTGGAATAGTATTTGTGGAAGTGGCGAGCTATATGCCTAGTGGTTACCTCTAGTTTCCCCGTTCTCGATCGGATGCCCAATATAGTTTGGCTGGATTTAGTGGCTCTTAGGGCTCTTGCGAGGAACCTTCCCGTTTTGTCGCCGTGTTCATAGTAAATTTCCTTTTTAAAAAATAAAAAGCGTTTAGTCTTGGCGTCAATTATCTGCTGAAGAGCCCTTCTGGCATCCAAGAGCTCCCCAGCCGATTGTTCAGTCAGTGATTGTTTGTTTAGATTCCAACCGTCAAATTTTTTCAGCTAGGTGTCTAAATTCCTTTTCTTTTTTGCGACGTGCTCCTAAACTGATAAGGACCCCCCTCATCGAGCACTTGTGGGCTTCCCATAAGGTCATAGGATTAATTCCTGGTGCCGTGTTAAGTGCGAAGTATTCTTTAAGTGCTACTGCTATTTAAGGTAAAAGCCGGGTCAGTAAGTAACGAAGAGTTAAGTCTCCAGGACTCAGACCTAGGTGGTGGGGCTGTCAGTTCTATGGTCAGGGATGTCGGGAGTGGTCTGAAATTGTTTGAATCTCAATGTGGGCTTCCGAAATCAGGTCTAGATCTCTCTGGGTAATGAAAATGTAATCTATCCGAGAATAGCATCCATGTGGGATGGAATAAAAGGTATAATCCTTATCGTCAGGGTGGAGGAATCTCCAAGTGTCTATGAATTGTAGTAAGCCAATCATTAGTTTGAGTTTTTTTAAGGATCTTGTACGTGATGTAGGTCTTGCCAGTGGAAGTGTCTGTAAGGGGATTCAGAGGTAGGTTGAAGTCACCCCTTAAAATCAAGCGCCCTGAACAGAAACCCTTCAGTGCTTCAATTACCCGACTGCAGAAGGTCAAGTGAGAGGTATTGGGGAAGTAAACATTGGCCAAAGTGATGGGGACCCCCCCGCACTTTCCAGTTAAAAAAATGTATCTGCCCTCAGGGTCAACTAGTTTATTTGTAAGTTTGAAGGAGGCATCCCTACTAATAAGTATGGACACTCCCTTAGATTTGGCTAGATCATTGGTCGCATGGTGAGCCTGTGTGAAGAAGGTGTCCGTAAGGGTCTCTTGTAAAAAGACAAAGCGTGGCCTACCTTTCCGGAGCTCTCTTAGGAGTGCAGTGCACTTTTCAGGAATGTTTTAACCTTTTTAACGTTGTGCGAGACTATTGTGGGGTTCCGGCCCAGAGATGAATATGCCATGGTGTGATCTCAGAGAGCGATGATAAACCAGTACCTGAGAAATAAAAGAAAAAAAACTTGACAGGACAATTTGTTGATCAATAGCGATGCGTTATATAATAATAGTGCAAGCTATACCTCTCCAGATAAGGCAGGCGTCAGATAGAGGAGAAGGGAGAAAGAAGAAAGAAAATAAATAAATAAGTGAGGTGTAATGACTTCACCGCGGGGTCCCAAGACCTCCAGGTATACAAATTTGTGGTCCTCTATAGGGACGAATTGTCTCCAATAGAGATCACTCTGGGGGGGAAATGAGCTCTGGCTTGCCTAGGTCAGCTCCCTAAACTATGGTATATGAATATAAAAGAGCTAATCAGGTTATGAGCCTAGACAGGACGCAGCCTATGAGGCATAAATGAGGTTGAATTTACCTTTTCTGCACCAGTTAGGCCTAAAAGGAGCCTAACCATTCAAAAACAGGAAAACCATAAAAATTATGAACAGTCACAATTCTAAATTCTAAAGTTGCGATAACCTAGCTTTAGGCAGGGGAAGGAGAGCCCTCCTTCTAATGTGCAGAGTTTCTGTGACTCCCTAAACCGACACGGGTACCCCACGATAACATTGTATGTGGGATATCCCCTTCTGGAGGGGAAGACCCAGATACCGCCCCCCATCCTATTAATAAAGTGGAATACATAAATTATGGCCTAGACCAACTGAAAGGCACTTCTCGAGTATTATGGCTTAAGAGCATAAGTGTAACCTGTAAAATTAGAAGGGTGTTACGGCCCTAGCATTACAAGTTTGCTCTTTAGGTGCACTTGTCAGGATGAGAGCAGTTTATTAAATGTAACCAAAACCCAAAGGCACTTTGCGAGTGTCTGTGGTGTTGAGTCCATATGTACTTAAAAGCGCAAGTAGAGCCCATAACACTAGAAGGGGTTACATCCCTAGCATTACAGGTTTGTGCTCTGGAGGTGCCTTTTCCTGTGGTGGAATTCAGTTCGCTGTGGGACATCCTCTGTTATACATCTGATCGGAAGTCCTCCTCACGTTGCAGTTTATCTAAAGCCGGTCTGGGGGGGTCGGTGGGGTGGTGGACCTCTTCAGATAGGGTGTCCATTCCCAGATGTGGCAACAACGAACATTCGTGCAACTTGTTCTGTCATCCAAAAGTGGAGCATTAATTGGCACTTTAACCGGCGCTGTGCATGTCTGCATCTAGGTGAAGTCAGTGTCGGGGTCACTTTAATGAGCTAGCTCATGAACCGCAAGTTTCATTGTGACAAAAACAGGCATAGAGGATTTGATGGTTAGCACCATGAAGTGCTGTCTCTGTAGTTAAGCCTCCTCAAGTCCTTCTTGATTTCAATATACAAATACCATACTGGTGACCCCACAATAGGGATAACCTTAAACTACGTAGAGGGCTCTTTACTGTAAGAGCGACAAGCATGTGGAATTCCCTTGCACATGCAGTGGTCTCAGCGGGGCATTGATGTAATACTGACATATAATCACACACATATGTTGGACTTGTGTCTTTTTTCAACCTCACCAACTATGTAATTATGTATATGTAACATTTGTTGTCGGAATTTCCACCAACAAATGTTTGAGAGCAGGTTCTCAAATTTTCCAACAACAAATCTTGTCGGAAATTCCGAGCGTGTGTACACAATTCCGACGCACAAAAGTCCACGCATGCTCGGAATCAAGCAGAAGAGCCGCACTGGCTATTGAACTTCATTTTGATGTTCTGAATTTCCAACAACATTTGTGTGACCATGTGTATGCAAGACAAGTTTGAGCCAACATCCTTCGGAAAAAAATCCACGGTTTTGTTGTGGGAAAATCCTATTTTGTGTACAGGGCATTATAGTATATCAGGATGCAAGGCATCCTGATGGTCAGCTGAGCCCAGAGATGGGACACTAAGATAGGGATAATGTAAGCAAGCATATTCACACTACCTGTATAGTACAGCCCATAACTGAGCTAAGCATATGGAGAAGGGGGGCAGTCGGGGGGGGGGGGGGGGGTAGGGGATCTGATATCTCTAGTGCGAGATAGGAACTAAATCAAGGACCGAGAAACAGGGAGAAAAGACATGTATTCCCTCCTGCCCAGGGAGCAAAGCTAATCAAGGAGGTCTGGCAGGTTGTGAGACCTCTCGGAGGTAGGCATCAGTGTACACAAAATGTTGCCATGGTCTCCAGGTCTCTCGAAAGGTCTACTCCTGGTTGTGCAGTGTGGCAGTGAGATCCTCCATATCTCTCAGCTCGTTCACAAAATTTGTTTTGCTTACGTCTATCTAGCAAGGTTATTTTGTGGTATAAGCAAGGAAGCTGAGACCTCTACAGTGTGTAAATGTGCTTTTACTATATAAAGATGCTGTACATACAAAACTATTACAATATTAGGAATACAATACAAGATATCTATACCAGGCAAAATGCCTAGCAAATAAACAGCCTATGGTCTGTAACAGTAGAAATACACTTAAAAGTTACTTAGCTCCAGGTACAGGGGGTCCCCGAGTTACAAACTCGTTGGGGACTGTCCTCCTGTTCTTAAATCGTAAATGTTCTTAAGTCGGCCGCGCATGCGCAGACCGACAATTACGGACATTTCCGATGTTCCGTCGAATGCCGTTCTGCGCATACGCAGCAAATTACGGACATTTCCGATGTTTGCCGTCATTTTCCGAGACTCCGTCTGGCCGCGCATGCGCAGAACGTCCGAAATTCCATGGAAAATGGCAGAGGGTCCCGGCAGTGCCCAGTTCATAAGTAGGAGATGTTC
This sequence comes from Lithobates sylvaticus, assembly GCA_028564925.1. Taxonomy (NCBI): domain Eukaryota; kingdom Metazoa; phylum Chordata; class Amphibia; order Anura; family Ranidae; genus Lithobates; species Lithobates sylvaticus. The sequence continues at coordinate 149,076,932 of CM053031.1, read as the reverse complement.
GTAGGTCCGGCGTTCGTAAGTCGGGGACCCCCTGTACTGTGTTTATAACAAGGCACCAAGAAGGCACCTTCTTGTTCGCTGATTACAGATTTGAGTGTCCTTCGGTGTTAAGCCACCATCAGTCTCTACTGCTCCTTTTATTTGGGCTTTTGTTTACCATGGTTACAAACTTGTTTTCCATAACAACCGACTAACAGTCATTGTTTCAGTTTGAGAGACCCTCTATTACCTGTTTACTGTAGCTATAGAGAAAATAGCCTATTCAAACTGTCAATTGAATATGAATGTTCCCATTCTATCCAACAGCATTTGTTTGAGAAATATCTAATCAAGCCTAAACCTGACAGTAATCTGATTTCGATGACCAACTACTATTGTAATATTGTCCCATGTAATGTTATGTCTCATTAATATAAAATACAAAAAAATGCATCGCACCATTTGACTTTGAACTGTGATCAGCTGTGGTCATTTTGATTAGCTCAGTGTAAAAAGAGCTCTCCTGGAGCATTTCAGTCCCTCCAGGATATAGCTGTATACAGGCACAAGTCAGGAGATTGATGCAACATTTTTTAAAAGGCTTTATTAATGCCTAGAAGCACAGTGAAGTCTATTATTAAGAAGTGGAAGGTATTTGGTAAAACACAGACCCTCTCTGGATCAGGACGTTGCTCCAAACTGGATGAAAGAGCCATGAGGAAACTGGTCAGATAGGCTACCAAGAGACCCACCGCAACTCTGAAGCAGTTGCAGGAATTTATGAAATAGAGTGGTCATTGTGTGCATGTAAGAACAACATCACATATTCTCTACAAATGTGGCTTGTATGAGAGTGTTGCAAGAAAAAATCCACTCATTAAGAAAGGCCACATGCAATCACAACTAAGCTTTGCCAAAACACACCTTGAAGATTCTGAGGCCACATGGAAAAAGGTGTTATGGTTAGATAAATTACATTTTTTGGCCTCCACACCAAACTGATACAGTATGTCTGGCAGAAATCCAATGCAGCTCACCATACAAATAACGCCATTCCTACAGCAAAGCATGGAGGTGTTAATATTCTGTTATGGGGGTGTTTCCCTGCAGCAGGGACTGGAGCACTTGTCAGGGTATAAGGAAAAATGGATGGGGCAAAATACTGCCAAATTTTTTAGGAAAATCTGCTTCCCTCCCTACATGACAATGACCCAAAGCACACAGCAAAAATAATCACATAGAAAAAGGTGAATGTGCTTGCATGGCCTAGTCAGAGCCCATACTTATTAAACCCCATTAAAAATCTGTGGAATGACTGCAGTCCACAAATAGCCAGCATCAAATTTAACTGAACTTGAGCAGTTCTGCAAAGAAGAGCAATACATGTGCTTTCTTTAGTGCAGTGATTTACTGTTCGGTATTAATGAATATCACCCATTCCACTGGCCGGAGTCTGTCAGCAGCCTGTAAAGGAATGAATAGTGAATGAATTAACTAAATGTACTTTTTTTTTTTTTTTTCTTATATTACTAAGGTCTTCAGTTGAATTTTACAATGACATGGGGAGACTTGCATTACCTTGGACTTACAGGATTTGAAATTGTGGGACTGGATGGTGAAGCATTACCTTTAAATATGAACATAATATCTGCATCACCTCGAGACCTGAGCATACTTCCTGACTATCATGATGATTACAGAACCTTAGACAAGTATGTATACACTTTACTTTTTAGTGTTCTTATGGTTTGATGGTTTAAGTTATGCCACAATACTACTGACTAAGCAGAAGTTGAACCTTCCATATACAGTATATGAGTATTTAATTAGTTTAAATCCCTTCCTAGAACATTAATTTTGATGTAACTAGTTGTGTGATTTTGGAAAAGAATTGGCTGTACCAGTGATAAGTTAGGGATGTCATATTCAAGATGGTGTTCTGGTGTGCTTTTTTTTTTAAAATAAAATCAACATTGATTTACTACAATATACATGAACGCTTCCTAACTGGGTGAATACTTTTTTTAAGGCACTGTGTATGAAAAAAGAAAAGGCTTAAAATGTACAAACTTAAAATTTATTTTTTAGGCTCATCAACGATGTAAAAATAACCACTGAAGATCTTCACATGTGGCTGATTCCATTTACCAGTGGAGAAAATCACACTATAACGATCAACTTTGATAAAGCAGAGACTATTGCTGGATTGCGGTTCTGGAATTACAATAAGTCCCCTGAAGACACATTTAGAGGGGTAACGCATTTTTATATTGAGTGTACAGTATAACATGATAATACAGGTGATGCAAGTGTAATAAGTGCAATCAACATAAAATTTATGTTAAGGAGTAAACCTTCAATGGGGCAAAGTAGTAGTAGTAAAAGTAGTATGCTTTGCCAAATTTAACCTCAAACCTCCCTGCCCCCCTCTAGAGCATGTTGCGTTTTCTTTTGACTTGGTTTCTGTAGCAGGAAATTGCTTTTAATACTTCCTGTGCCATCATCACAAGGCTTGGAAAATTATTGCATGGGTTACTGCTGTAAGTTTAGTTCCCATTAATATACAGGAAGCAGCAGAAGAACTCTGGACAGCCGCACACCGGAAAAAGATAAAATTCTGTGTTGTTTAATGAAAATCAAAAATCACATCACATCACATCCAATTGTCCACAGCAAATGGTCCACACGTTTCGCACTAGGATCAGTGCTTACTCATAGCTATAAGTAAGCACTGATCCTAGTGCGAAATGCGTCAGTTTCTGTACCTCCTTTTCTCTTTTGCTGTGGACCATTGAATGTGATGTGATTTTTGATTTTCATTAAACAACACAGAATTTTATTTTTTTTCTGGTGTGCGGCTGTCCGGAGTTCATCTGCTGCTTCCTGCCTATTATGTTATTAGCAAGCACCTGGGGCGCCTGAATAGGAGAAAGAGCATTCGCCCTGAAGGGCTATCCTGGAGTGGGGGTTCTCTCTCCCCCAATTAATATAGGTACACCCCAAATCAAAATCTCCCACAAGCCCTTTCCCTACACACAATGTGTGGACAGGCTCTTGGGAGTCGGGACAGCAGAGCTGTTTTGCTGCAAAAGATATCAATGTATGTATGTAAAGTGGGAAAGAGAGAGGTGGACATAGGTAGAGGTCTGTTTTTGCAGGAAGGGTTGACAACTTGCCTGGAATTTCAGCAAAAGGCACTGTTGTGTCAACTTTTTAACATTACCTCTTTATTCAGCATTTTCTTATTTACAAATTTTTTTTTTTTTACAATATCCATACATACACCATTTTTTTACAATAACTTTACAGAGTATATATTTTTAAACTTCTAATTACTTATTTCCATAGATCCCCAACAAAGACTATATACCCCAAATAGGATTACCTATACAAAACCATTCATAACAAAAACAAAAAAAAAAAAAAAAAAAAAAAAAAAAAGAAAAAGGGGGAAA
>CM053031.1:149017086-149073001 GCA_028564925.1 Lithobates sylvaticus | reverse complement strand
TGAACTGCACATAAGGGACTTGCCATGTCACCACGTGTTACTGCAGTGCTGGTTTGACTATGACCAGGGTGTAATAGGCCGCTGGTGCTTGCCAGTTCATCAGAAGGATGAGCGACACTAGTACTGGCTCTCTGCTCCATACGAGAGGCCTGGGGTTCTTGCACCTCAACAACAGAAGAACGGGGTTGGGTACGCCTGACCTTAGCAGGGACCAGGACCACGACTCCGTCGTCGGAGCCATCTGTCAGGTTGCCGCTGCTGTCTACTGGTTCATATGCTGAGCCTGAATCTGACAGATGGGGACTTCCTCTTCACTCTCATCTGTCATGCTCAGAAATTTGTAGGCCCCTTCACTAGTATATCTCTGTTTTTGGACATTTGGCCTCTAAATTTACTGGTACAACTAGTGCGACTCACAGGCAAAAAAAGCACCTGCTTCAATCGCTACCGAAAAAACGGTTAGCGTTCGCAGGCATCAGGCGAATGCTGCAGTTATGTGTTTTTGTAAGTGACAGTGATAGATTTGATGCTGCACCTTGGTGGGCTGGGCTTGGCGGAGGGGCTAAACGCAGGTGCTAGCAGGTATCTGGGCTGATCCCACTAACGCCACATTTGTGGGAACCCTAAACTACTGGAGATGCTGGTATAGATCTGATCATAGAGATATTGATCCGTTCAGACACTATACTACTAAGGGAGGTGTATGGTGCATGGGTGTTAGCGCTACTGGCACTAATCTGAAGCTGCCTGGGACTGACGCTGACCCTAAATGACGCTAAAACCCGCCGGGTGATCAGGGGTTAAACCTTTATTGGGTAATATATGGCGGGTGCCCTGACTCTATAAAAAAAACTAACTAACCAGCGTCACCTGTAACACTAATACATTAATCACTGGTGACAGGAGGTGAAAGGGTTAACTAGGGGGCAATCAGGGGGTTAAAACATTTTAGGTAGTATATGAGGGTACACTGATGCTATAAAAACCTGACAGCGAAACTAACTGGCTAACTAGCGTCACCCATGACACTAATACGGCGATCAGAAAAAAGATCTTCTAGTGACACTGGTGACGGGGTGAAGGGGTTAATTGGGGGGAGGGGGGATCAAGGGGTTTAATCTTTATTAGGGGGTTTAATGGGGGTACCCTAAAGCTACCTGGGCCTACTACTAACTGCCCTAACACTGATTAGTCACAAATTACACCAGTTAGCAAGCACTCCCTAGGAACACATTTAACCCTTTGATCGCCCCTGATGTTAACCTCTTCCCTGCCATTAGTACAGTGACAGTGCATATTTTTTAGCACTGATCTCTGTATAGGTGTCACTGGTCCCCCAAAAAGTGTCAGGTGTCTGCAGCAATATCGCAGTCCCACTATAACATTGCAGATCGCTGCCATTACTAGAATTTATTTTTTAACAAAATGTAAAATTTGAAAAATATATCCCATAGTTTGTAAATAAAAAAAAAAAAAAAAAAAAAAAAAATAATATATATATATATATATATATATATATATATATATATATATCCCATAAGTTTTGCGTAAACCAACCTTTTTTGGTAAGAAAAAAAAATATGTAGCAGAATATATATTTGCTTAAATTGATGAAGGAATTTAGATTAAAAAATATATATATATTGGGTATGTTTTATAGCAGAATGTAAAAAAATATTGTGTTTGTTTTTTTATTTCAAAATTGTCAGTTTATCGTGCAAAAAAAAAAAATGCAGAGGTGATCAAATGCAAAAGAAAGCTCTATTTGTGGGGAAAAAGTGACATAAATTGTATTAGATACAGTGTCACACGACCACGCAATTGTAAGTTAAAGTAATGCAGTGCTGTATCGCAAAAAATGGCTTGTTCGTGAAGGGGGGGGGGGTAAACCTTACGGAGCTGAAGAGGTTAATGCTTTTAGGTAAAAAACCTTCTACAGAAGCCCCACAATCCCCCTTTATTCTTACCCAAGGCCGATCCAGCGATGTGCATAAGCGGCAGCGGCTCTCGCCGATGTCTCCATCCTCATAGACAGATTGATAGCAGCGGGCAGCCATTGGCTCCCGGTGATGTCAATCAAATACTGTGATGAGATGGTGGGGCCAAGTCGCCCAGTCTGTGTCAATACACCCAGACTGGGCGGCTCGGGAGCGAGCACGCCAGGAGGAGCCATTTGGCGAGAGCCACTTTCCCTGGGAGTTCTCGACAAGGAGGAACCTGGAGCGCCAGCGGGGGAACCCCAGAAAAGGAGGATCGGGACTGCTCTGTGCAAAACCACTGCACAGAGTAGCTAAGTATGACATGTTTGTTATTTTGGTTTTAAAAAACAAAGGTTCATAATCACTTTAATGACTGATAACTTTGATTCCAGTGTCCACTTGATAAATTATCTCTTTAACCACTTCAGTCCCAGAAGTATTTGCCCCCCTAATGACCATGGCTTTTTTTGCGATACAGCACTGCGTCGCTTTAACTAACAATTGCCCGGTCGTGTGACGCTGTACCCAAACAAAATTGACATCCTTTCTTTCCCAGAAAGAGAGCTTTATTTTGGTAGTATTTGATCACCTCTGCGGTTTTTATTTTTTGCGCTATAAACAAACAAATGCGAAATTTTTTTAAGAAATAAACCTTTTTTTAATACATATATACGTATATATAATACGTATATATGTGTATATATATTTTTATTTATATTTTTATATACATATATATATAATAACACAAAAATGTGTAAAACACATTTATTCATCAGTTTAGGCCTATATATATTCTTCTGCATATATTGGTAAAATAAAAAAAATCGCAATAGGCATATATTGATTGGTTTGCACAAAAGTTATGGGATAGATTTAGGGACTTTTATTTATTTTTTATTGTTTTTACTAGTAATGGCGCTGATCTTGCATAGTTACATAGTAGGTGAGGTTGAAAAAAGACACAAGTCCATCAAGTCCAACCTATGTGTGTGATTATATATGTCAGTATTACATTGTAATGAGACCATCGCCTGTGGAATGGAATTCCACATCCTTGCCGCTCTTGCAGTAAAAGAACCCTCTACATAGTTTATGGTTAAACCTCTTTTCTTCTAATTTTAATGAGTGGCCACGAGTCTTGTTAAACTCCCTTCTGCAAAAAAGTTTTATCCCTATTGTGGGGTCACCAGTACAGTATTTGTATATTGAAATCATATCCCTTCTCAAGCGTCTCTTCTCCAGAGAGAATAAGTTCAGTGCTCGCAACCTTTCCTCATAACTAATATCCTCCAGACCCTTTATTAGCTTTGTTGCCCTTCTTTGTACTCGCTCCATTTCCAGTACATCCTTCCTGAGGACTGGTGCCCAGAACTGGTAAGCATACTCTAGGTGCGGCCGGACCAGAGTCTTGTAGAGCGGGAGAATTATCGTTTTATCTCTGGAGTTGATCCCCTTTTTAATGCATCCCAATATTCTGTTTTCTTTGTTAGCAGCAGCTTGGCATTGCATGCCATTGCTGAGCCTATCATCTACTAGGACCCCCAGGTCCTTTTCCATCCTAGATTGCCCCAGAGGTTCTCCCCCTAGTGTATAGATTGTAGAGCTGCACGATTTTGGCCAAAATGAGAATTACAATTTTTTTGCTTAGAATAAAAAGATCACGATTCTCACGACGTAAAATCTTTCACATCATTATACAAAAAAAATGGGCTAATTTTACTGGTTATTTTTTTAAATTCATTAAGTAATTTTTTCCAAAAAAATTGCATTTGAAAGACCGCTACGCCAATACAGTGTGACATAAAATATTGCAACAACCACCATTTTATTCTCTAGGGCAGTGATGGTGAACCTTGGCACCCCAGATGTTTTGAAACTACATTTTCCATGATGCTCATCTACACTGCAGAGTGCATGAGCATCATGGGAAATGTAGTTCCAAAACATCTGGGGTGCCAAGGTTCGCCAACACTGCTCTAGGCTGTCTACTAAAAAATAATATATAATGTTTGGGGGTTCTAAGTAATTTTCTAGCAAAACAAATTATTTTAACTTGAAACAAACAAATGTCAGAAAAAGGTTTAGTGTTTAAGTGGTTAAACTTTTTTCTCTTGCACACAAAGTCTATTCCATTAACAAATTGTTACAATGTTTATACTTAAGTTCAACTGATAAAGATTGTTTTGATTCTTGGCAGACTGCACAGTTTCCCTTCCTTTCTTTTGAAGGCTGCGGCTTCAGAAGTGCAGAGAGAATTCTTTGCATAGAAAGAATTGTGAAATACTTTAGTGAAGATCGCGATAACGATTTTTGACGATTAATTGTGCAGCTTACATTGAACCTCATTTGCCATGTAGTTGCCCACCCCATTAATTTGTTCAGATCTTTTTGCAAGGTTTCCACATCCTGCGGAGAAGTTATTGCCCTACTTAGCTTAGTATTGTCTGCAAATTCAGAGATTAAACTGTTTACCTCATCCTCCAGGTCGTTTATGAACAAATTAAATAGGATTGGTCCCAGTACAGAACCCTGGGGGACCCCACTACCCACCCCTGACCATTCCGAGTACTCCCCATTTATCACCACCCTCTGAACTCGCCCTTGTAGCCAGTTTTCAATCCATGTACTCGCCCTATGGTCCATGCCAACGGACCTTATTTTGTACAGTAAACGTTTATGGGGAACTGTGTCAAATGCTTTTGCAAACTCCAGATACACCACGTCTACGGGCATTCCTTTATCTAGCTGGCAACTCACCTCCTCATAGAAGGTTAGTAGATTGGTTTGGCAAGAACGATTCTTCATGAATCCACACTGATTACTGCTAATAATACCGTTCTCACTACTAAAATCTTGTATATAGTCTCTTATTATCCCCTCCAAGATTTTACATACTATTGATGTTAGGCTAACTGGTCTGTAATTCCCAGGGATGTATTTTGGGCCCTTTTTAAATATTGGTGCTTTTCTTCAATCAGCTGGTACCATTCCATTCCAGTCAGTAGACTGTCAGTAGAAATTAAGAACAATGGTCTGGCAATTACTTTACTAAGTACCCTCGGATTCTAGCCATCTGGTCCAGGTGATTTATTAATGTTAAGTTTTTCAAGTCTAATTTTAATTCTGTCCTCTGTTAACCATGGTGGTGCTTCCTGTGACGTGTCATGAGGATAAACACTGCAGTTTTGGTTACTGAAGCCCCCCGATTCCCCAAGGAGAAGAATAAATTCAATACCTTCACTATCTCCCCATCCTTTGTAACCAGATGTCCTTCCTCCTTCTTTATGGGGCCAATATGGGTTGTCCTCCCTTTTTTACTGTTTATATACTTAAAGAATTTTTATTTTTTTTGTTTTTTTTGTTCTCCTCCGCTATGTGTCATTCATGTTCTATCTTAGCTGGCCTTATTGCACCCTTACATTTCTTGTTGCATTCTTTATAAAGTCTGAATACTGATGATGATCCCTCAACCTTGTATTTTTTGAAGGCCTTCGCCTTTGCTTTTATATGCATTTTTACATTGGAGTTAAGCCATCCAGGACTTTTGTTCCCTCTTTTAAAGGGGGATTCCACCCTAAAGTGGAACTCCCGCTTTTCGGAACCCTCCCCCCCTCCGGTGTCACATTTGGCACCTTTCAGGGGGGAGGGGGGTGCAGATACCTGTCTAAGACAGGTATCTGCACCCACTTCCGGGCATAAACTCCCACGGGAGTTTACGTCACCTCCTGTCCCGGCGCGCTGTCTGCCGGGACACACACGTGACCCGGCAGACGGCGCTGAAGATTCTCATTGCGCCGCGCGACTCGCGCATGCGCAGTAGGGAATCGGGAAGTGAAGCCACTTCGTGATTCCCTCACCGAGAATGGCGCCGGCTACAGCAGGGAGCCGAGCGATCGATCGGCCTCTGCTGCCGACACCGCTGGACCCTGGAACAGGTAAGTGTCCATTTTTTAAAAGTCAGCAGCTGCAGTATTTGTAGCTGCTGGCTTTTAAATTTTTTTTTTTTTCAGTACAGTCCCGCTTTAAATTTATTACCCAATGGGATGCATTGGCTAATGCCCTTATTTAATATGCTCTTAAAGGAAACCCATCTCTCCTCCGTGTTCTTTGTTCCTAAGATTTTATGCCTTCTAGCAAGGTTTGTAGTTTAGGGAAGTTGGCTCTTTTGAAATTCAGTGTCTTTGTATTCCCCTTATGTTTCCTATTTGTGTGATTTATACTGAAGCCAATTGACTTGTGATCGCTGTTACCTAAATTGCCCACGTATTTCCACATCTGTGATCAGGTTTGTAATGTTGGTAATCAGTAGATCCAGTAATGCTTTATTTGTAGTTGGTGCGTCTACCATCTGACCCATAAAATTATCCTGCAAGACATTTAGGAACTGGGGAGCCATAGATGAATGTGCGGTTCCCTCCGCCCAGTCTATGTCTGGATAATTCTGTTCTAACTGTAGGGGGATGGGCTCACAGGGACATGACCGAGATCACTGGGAACAGAAGATCCCTGTCATGTCCCCTGTCAGAACGGGGATCCGCTTTTTTACACTGGCAGGTCCCCGTTCTGCCTCTGTACTAGGTGATCGTGGGTCGCCGGCAGACATAGAGTCTGATCTCTATGAAGAATTTGCAGATTCTTTCATGTAACAAGTTTAGTGAGTTCTCTGCTCACTCAGCTGTGAAAAGAAAAAAACAAAACAGGCAGTCTGCCAAGTTTTATCACAACATCACAGCAGATAACTAAACAAAGTAACTTTTCCTTCTTAGATCATAGGAATGCACTTGATCTGTAAATTAAAGCGGAGGTCCGGCAAAAAAAAAAAAAAAAAGAATTAAAAGCCAGCAGCTACAAATACTGCACTTACTTACCTGTCCAGGGAGCCCGCAATGTCGGCAGTCGAAGCCGACCTGTCCGTTGGCTCCCGGCTGCTGCAGCCGCCATCCTCTGTAAGCCATGCGGCTTCACTTCCTGGTTCCCTACTGCGAGTCGCGCTGCGCGTTCTCACTGGTCCCTGCTGTCTTCTGGGACCTGTGCGTCTCCCAGAAGACTGCGGGGGAGGACAGAGTAGGAGCCGGAAGTGGTGTAGGTCACCGCGATCACTGCAGTGATCTATGCCAGGAAGTGGGAGCAAATACCTGTATTAGACAGGTATTTGCTCCCTCCTCCCCCCTGAAAGGTGCCAAATGTGACACCGGAGGGGGGGGGGGATTCCAAAAAGTGGAAGTTCCATTTTTGGGTGGAACTCCACTTTTAAGGAAGTTTAACCACTTAAAGATTGAACCTTTTTCTGACAATTGTTTCTTACAATCAGTTTAAAATCAGTATTTTTTGCTAGAAAATTACTTGGAACCCCCATATATATATATATATATATATATATATATATATATATATATATATATATATATATATATATCATTTATTAGCAGAGACCCTAGAGAATAAAATGGCGATTGTTATTATATTTTATGTTACCTTTTTTTGCGCAGTGGTCTTTCAAACGCAATTTTTTTGGGTAAAAATACAAAAACAAACTGTAAAGTTATGCCATTTTTTACTTTTTTTGTATAATGTGAACGATGATGTTACGCCGCGTGAAAAAAATTGTGATTCTCATTTTAGCCGAAATCGTGCAGCTCTACTGCCAACCTGCCTCTGTATATGTAACTGAGCTGGTTGGCAAGTGGTTAAAGGATAAGTTCACCTTTTCTGCAGACATTTACCTATAGGTAAGCCTATAGTTTGGGAGATATTTGCATTACATGCAGCCAGTGACATTACTGGTGCATGCGCTCTGAAGGAACAGCCACGGGTGCCGTTCTTTTCCGAGCCCTAACAAAAAGAATAAAACGCATGTTCTTTTTCAGGTTAAAAAATGTGCAATTTTCGTTTTTTTTTTTTCCCTTAGGAGCTTGTAAAGCATTGCACCCATTATCTGCAGATCATGGGTGCAATGTCAGGCTCCTGCAGACTCTGAGTACAGCTGGCTGCTTGCACCTCACGTATAGGCAGGCAGTTACTGAAATCGAGGAAGCTCAATGGACTATGAGAGCGCTCACTAGCGCCCTCACAATTCATTGAGAACTACAAGTCATCTGCCACAATGGAAGACAGTACCTACTGTAGTTCATTGATTCTCAGAACTCTGTGAATGATTGACATGGCTGTGTGGGCTGAATTCCTCACAGCTGGCACTGTATTTGAATTGTGAAAGTGGGGAGAAGACCACAACATGGGATTGGGTCGGGGTACTGGCATGTGCTTTAGTATCATGTTGCATCCTGAATATGGGTGTAACGTGCAACATGTAAAGATACTTCCCTGAGGCTTTTACATATTGATATATGAAGCTTACTGAAACTGGTTGACCCGACGCAATACGTTTTGTTTAGTGAGAATAAACATGGAAGGTGTGAATGTGTCCATGATGCACAAAGCAACTATTCATGTTCCACCTGACATTTTCCTAGTACAAGTAAGGAAATAAAAGTCGACTTTTTTTTATTTTTTAATCATATTCTTTATTCTTATTTCTCCAGCCTCTGGTTCACGTCTGTGGCAAGAATTTGGTTAGCTTTGTATCTCAAGAGTCGAAGAACAAGCTGGTACGTCTAGGAATTGTGCTAAAGGACAAAAGTCCGGACTGTATTACTACACTGAAAGCCCTCATAAAGAGCTGTCAGGTTTGGTGATGGACGAAGTGTCTCATATGGAATAATGTTGCTGTAAATGATTACTGAATACATTTGATATGTGCATATTGGATATTGCATGCATTTTGTATTAAGTACATTTTATACATAAGCTTTAATGCTTGAGCTTTTATTTTTTGTGTTTTATGAGCAAAAATTATTTTTATAGCCCGAACAGTGTGAACACCATAGCTGTACTTTGGAATCCTAAAATAGGAAGTTATGGGGTGCAAGGCCAATGGTGGGCAATACTAAGTATGCTTTGCTTTTTTACTTTATGATATAATCTACCAGGATTTCTAGGAGAAAGAGAAGGATCTACATGGCCTAGAAACATCAATCGATTGGTCTATAGAGTAAAAGAGCAAAGAATACGTGTGAAGTATTGGTCTCTTGTAAGTGTTCAGACCTGAGAAGTTCACCATTGGAGGAGGTCACATGTTCCTCCATGTGAAGATGCAGGGGGTATTATGCTTTGGCTGCAGTAGAAGGACATAGGGGTGGGTAAACATGGCAAAGGTAAGTATGAGTGGGTAAGTGGTGAGCTGTAGAAAGGCCTGCCTGAAAAGGGAACTTGTCAGAATTTCATTAAAGTGTCACATTATGACATTACTGGTGTCCCCTCTGGATTATGCAGTTATTAACTACAGTGTATGTGGTATTTCTTTAAATGACACGGCTAAATACCTTTTCTTTATCGTACATCAAGGGACATGGTTATATAGGCACCTTTTAGTTGATGGACATTGGCACACCTTAGACAGGAAGTTTAGCTCCCTATATAACCCCTCCCCTCCTGGGAGTACCTCAGTTTTTTTGCCAGTGTCTTTGGTGTTGGTCACAAGTAAAGATGTGCTAGGCTTAGCTCCACTGGAATAATCCTTTGCTGGGCCAAGCTATGCAACCGGATCCATTCAAAGTGTCTTTTCAGGCCAAATTGAATGGTACCTTTGCCTTGTGTCGGAAGAAACAAGGTTTTGCCTGTAATGCTTCTCTTTTTAGAGAGCTGGACCCCGGGATCCAGTGCTTGGTTTTTTGCAGCCATATTTTCTGACGGGGTGCTTTACGGGTCCAGGAGTGTGGATCCCCCGATTTAAAAAGGGGCCCCGGTTCCTGAAGGTTTTTTTAAACGGAGCCCACCCTGAGTGGCGAAGATTGAGTCTGTCTGGTCTGGTTTACCACACAACCCTGCAGCTGGATAAGGTAAGTGAAGATTTTTTGAGTTCTTATGGGTTTTCTCCTTTAAGTAAAATGTTGTCACTTTATACACTATCATTTCTCATCGTCATGGCAGAGAGGCCATGAAATGTTTCTTGGAGAGGGTTTCGGCATCTGTAGGTTGCAGCGGCAGTTCCTTCTCCACCTCCTTGACTTTGCCATGAACCACAATTATTTTTTGGTTTAATGGCTCTTATTATTTGCAAGGTCGAGGAGTGACGATGGGTGCCTAGTTTGCACCAAGTATGGCCAAATGGGAGGAGGAAGTCATCTATGATCAAAGGAGGACCAATTTGATCTTCTGGGGTCCATACATTTATGACGTCCTCCTCCTATGGGAAGGAGATCGTGCCTCTTTGGATCTGTTCATTGGTGAACTTATCTCCAATGATCAGGGCATTGTTCTCCAGCATGAGGCTATCACCTCTGCCATACATTTTTTAGACCTGTAAATCAGGGTAGAAAATTATAGACTTTTTACGTCCACATATTTTAAAGGCACTGACTGGAATGGCTACATATGGACGGACAGCTGCCATCAAGAGTCCTGGCTTAGGTCTGCCCCTAATGAGCCTGTTGCTCAGATTAAGGAGGAATTGCTCCTTACAGGTGGACTTCCTGAAGGAGGCAGATTTTTCTTGAAGACTCGCTTCCTACAGAAAGGTTATGCAGTCAATGAACTTGATCGGGTCATAACTGATGTTGCATTGAAAAATAAAGACCTGCTGAAGCCCAGAATAAGAGCAGGTGGGGATTTTTTCTCTCGTTTTTTGTTCTATACCACCTACACGGACCAGCACTTTTCAATTAAAAAGATTTGTTTAGAAAGCATTGGGGCATTCTAAAAAAATGACAGAATACTAGGTCCTTTGCTCCCTGAACAACCTAGGGTCACCTATAGCAGTGCACCCCCACTGAAACGTCAAGTAGCCCCAAATATAATTAGACCCCCAGTAAAACCAAGCTTCTACTGCGATTTTGTTGTAGGGCGAGGGCCACTATCGTAGAAAATGTGAAGTTTGTCTAAATAATTGCCTTTAGGAGAGGAAATATACCACATTTATCTCTAATGTTACTGGTCGATCATATGACGTGGAATCTTTTATCACCTGTTTGACTAAGAACATGGTTTATATGATCACATGCCCTTGCAGCCTACATTATGTGGGTCGAACCATCCACAAGTTGGAAACTGGTTCAAGAAGCCCTTACGAATATTTGCCAGGTGCTCCTTGAGCCTATAGTTTATCCAAACACTATGCCACGGTAAGAGTCCAAAGGGCACATCTTTTATGGCCATAGACAAGTTTGATCCTCATTGGAGAGGCAGCCATATTAGTAGAGAGATTTCAAAGATGGAGACCTGGTGGATTTTCTGTTTTTAAAATCTTACAGACCATTTGGTTTGAACATATAATGGGATGTGAATGCCTTTTATTAACAGTTGAACCCCCAGACTGTTTCTTTTTTTATAGATTTTTTCTCATTAAGATTTTTATTTTCACAAAGTAAAATCATTACAGAAGAATTCACAGTAAATCTAACAAATGTGACTAGTTAACATACCAATGAGACATTGAGAATTTAACAAAGTAAGAAATAAGTATGTAACTTAAGCTGTGACAACTCATTTGTATGCTATATCCCAGAACACTCCAAGAAGGGTAGGAACTCCGCATCCCCTCCGACACCCCAACCGGGATCAAGCTGTGTCCAAGGAGGTGCAGATCCCCCCCCCCCCCCCCCCCCCTTGAACGAATAGAATTTACTATATAACTTCTGAGAAGCAAGATATAATACTATTAACTTTTCGAGTTGCCCAGACAAAATAAAATTGTAGATTCTAACATGGATACAACATCATGTTCTCACTGGATTAAGCCCAGGAAAAAATCCTATATTTAGTAAGACATACTAATGTAAAAAACCTGTCAATTCCTAGGTAATTCAAGGAAAGATACTCTAGTCAAAAATATATACATATATATATATATATATATATATATATATATATATATATATATATATATATATATATATATATATATATATATATATAATAAAAAATAATAATAATAATATCCAAAATAAAAATAAAAAGGAAAGACTAAAAACTGAGAAGAGAGAGAAAAGAGATAGAAAGAAGAAGAGATGATGCCTTTATGTCCTATAAAAGATCCAAAGATCAGCGATTAATATTGCTATCTGTGCCTGACCTCAGTGAAATACCCAGATACTGAGCCCAGGGATCCCATATGATTTCAAATTGTGTGGTCTTGTCCAATAGGGAGCTGACCATTTTCTCTTGTTCCATTATCCATGAAATTTTCCTTTTCATGGACAATACAGATACCGAGGGCTTCTTCCAATCTTTTGCAATGGTTAATTTGGCTCCCGTTAATATAAATAGAATCAGTCTTCTAGTGTTTTTAGGCACGTGCGGCACTAATCCATTGAGCAAGGCAATCGCTGGTGTTTGGGGGACAGCATAACCCGTAACTTTTCTAATAATATGGAAGACCCTATTCCAAAATCCCCGGAGTTTGGGACATTCCCACCAAATATGTATCATAGAGCCCAGTCCTTGGCAACCTCTAAAGCATAGAGGCGAAGTGGAAGGATACATTGCCGCTAATTTTGTAGGAACTAAGTACATCTTGTAAATATTTTGATGTTAGCCTCAATGAGAGAGGTATTGTCAATGCCTTTGATCGATCGAGAATAGTTCTCATACCAGTCTACCAGTTCCCAGTCAGTATGTAGATCCTTCTCCCAGGCCAGCATGTATGGCAGTTTATCAGAGTTAGACGCTAGAGACTCATAGATCACAGAAATCCCCCCCTTCCGCCCCATGGCTTGTTCACACCAGCTTTCATAAGCTGTAATTCTCAAGGGATTCAATTTATTTTTCCATATGGAGTGTATGAAACTGGAGATCTGATGAAATCTACTCCTTTCCGAAGAAGGGAGCTCCAGTTTTTCCACAAATTGTTTAAAAGTTAGAGGGCCCGTGCAAGATATAAAGTGTCCTAAGCGATATATCCCCTTGTCTAGCCACCATTTGAAGTCATCAATATCCATGCCATGATTGTACAGGGGATTTCGGAACAAATTAGCCAATGGTTGTAGTTCAGAGACCAGGGAAGGAAGCCTCCTAAGTGAATCCCACATAGAGAGAGATTGAGAGAGAGTTGGAGATAGAATGGGGGGTCTACTCTTGGGAGGACACCATAATAAATCTTCCAAAGTAAATGTAGGAGCTGCTTGACTTTCAATTTTTATCCAGTCCGGTTGTTCAGTTTTAAGGTATATAGCTGAGAGCTGTGCTAACCGAGCCGCTTGGTAGTACCAAAGAAGGTTTGGTAGGCCTAGCCCCCCTTGTTTGGGAAGATTAAACGGGGTACGGTGTGAAAGGCGTGGTCCTTTTTTATTCCATTTCCCCAGTTCCTAAGGTCAGCTTCTAGTTTTTGGTACATTGGGGGATAGTTTGCTTGGTAGAGATTTTCAATCTTGGGAGTAATATTAATTCCCAAATATTTAATGGAGGACATGCTCCAACTGAATTCATATTTCTCCTGTAGTTGAGAAACTAAAGGGTCTGGGAGAGACACGTTAAGAGCCTGAGATTTAGACATGTTCACCTTAAGACCTGATATTAACCCAAATTTATCGAGCAATGTACATATTTCTGGTAAGGAGGAAGTTGGGGATGTTACAAAAAGCAATAAATCATCTGCAAACAGTGCGCATTTATGAGTTGCTGGACCACAACGGATCCCCTTGATGTTTGGGTCATTACGAATGGCTATCGCCAAAGATTCAATCATTATTGCAAATATCAGGGGAGATAGGGGACATCCCTGACGAGTGCCCCTGGCTATCTCTATGGGGTCAGAGAAAAGTCCCTGAAGTCTGATTCTAGCCTTAGGTGTAGAATATAGGGCTTCCAGTATACCTAAAATATTCGGCCCAAATCCCCAGTGTCTAAGAACCGCAAAGAGATATGGCCATGAAACGGAATCAAAGGCCTTCCGAAGATCCAATGATAATAGCATGCCTTCTTGTTTATGACCTCCCTCCCATTGCGATTGCATAACTGTTATCAGATCCACCGCTCTTCTCACTTGATCAGGACCCTGCCTACCAGGGATAAACCCTACCTGATCTTTATGGATATAAATGCCTATAAAGGACGCTAATCGGTTTGCTAATATTTTGGTCAATATTTTTAGGTCATTATTAATTAGGGAAATAGGTCTGTAGTTCTCTATCTGACTGATATCTTTATCTGGTTTAGGGATTACTGTTATATATGCCATATTGAGTTGGTTACCCAACGGGGTGCCCTTAGTCATGTCATTGAAAAATCTAGTAAGGTATGGAAGTAGTATTTCAGAAAAAGTTTTATAATAGGGTGAGGAAAATCCATCAGGACCCGGTGCTGTACCTCCCTTTAATGTTTTGATAACTTCTGACACCTCCTCTATAGAGAAAGGAGCTTCCATCTCAGCTCTATGAGAGTCCGTCAGTGTTGGTAAATGCAAATTATCCAGAAATTCTCCTACTTTAGTGGGGTTAGAATTTTTATCTGCTTTATATAAATCAGCATAAAATTCCTGGAAAGCCTTCATTATTCGTTTTGGATTCAGGGTAAAGGAGCCATCCTTTTGTTTAATTTTGGGTAGGGCATGAGAACGAAACCTGGGGGACAATTTGTGTGCAAGCATGGGACCAATTCTATCTTTTGTCTAATAAAACTTGGCCCCAGTCCACCTAATAGATTTATCAGCTTTCGCTGTGAGAGCCAAATTTAGAGCCACTCGAGCAGCATCTAGAGTAGAACTAGAAACTTTGGAGGGATCACTTTTATGCAATTTGCTCAGAGAAGTAAAGTCTCTCTCCATTCTTTCTATGTCTCTCATCCTCTCTTTCTTACGTCTTGCTGCAATTTGAATTAGTTTACCCCTAATGGTCACCTTATGTGCAGCCCACAGAGTCTCTGCCGAAACATCTTCCACATCGTTAAGGCGAAAGTATTCCCGCAGAGCCTCCTGTATTTCCGATACCATGCCGGGATCTCTTAAAATAGACTGATTGAGAGTCCAATGAGAGGCTTGTTGTCCATGATTATCTTTACCCAAAACCAATAGAACCATGGAATGATCTGACCAGGATACTTCTAAAATAGATGATGAAATAGCCAATGGAATGTGGTGCGTTGAGAGCAGGATATGATCTATACGGGAATAAGATAAATGTGGGTTTGAGAAGTGTGTAAAATCTCGTGCAGTTGGATTTAGTTCCCTCCAAATGTCCGTTAGTCTCGATTGAAAGATCAATCGTGCAATTTGTACACTAGATTTCCTAGGACTAATTGATTGAACTTTAAGTGGTTTAGATTTATCTAGACTAGTATCAAAGGCTGTATTAGAGTCACCCCCCATAATTATGACACCTTCCATAAATGGGTCAAGGATGTTGAACATCTGTCGGAAGAACTGTAGCTGTCCTCTATTAGGAGCATAGTACGAAATAAATGTATATATTTTATCCTCAATCATACCTTTAACTAGTAGGAACCTTCCCTCTGGGTCTCTGTGTTCCATTTTAAAGTGAAATTTGCAGTGTTTGGAAAATAGTATCGCCACCCCCTTTGTTTTGTTTTCTGCATTTGCCAAATAAAATGTGGGAAAGTGTGCATGTAAATTGCTGAGGAAAATGAGTCTCCTGAAGGAGGACCACATCAATACGACGAGTACGATAGACTTGAAAGGCCTTCCTTCTTTTGACTGGGGAATTTAACCCCTGAGTGTTATGAGATATTATGCGTAAGGGAGAACAAGTAGAATTATTATTAGCCATGGAGCAAAAGGGAGAGAGCGATGACCAACCTATATCCACTTCCCTCAGTACATAAAGGAGTAACTAAATACATAATAGGATCATCCCCTATTATAAGGGTCAATATATCCGAGAACATCCTGAAGCAACATCTCATTGACAGGCAGGCTAGGAGAAAAAGGAAGATAGAAAGGAAAGAGAAGAAGAAAAAACGAAAAAAATAAAATATCAGCAGTTTGCTTAATACCATAAGGCCATAACCCGGCCCGGAATGAGGTGAGGGGGAAGACTCCCTCCCCTCATTCATAACAAAAATAATTGCATAGCCCATACAGAGGGCTATATCCCCACCACACAGAGCAGAAAAAAACTGCCTGAGTAGTAGGTGGGAGCGCAATGCATCAGCTCCAGCCAGTGACAGCACATAAAAAAAAACCCCTAGAACATTCAAATGTGCAGAAATCGCAGTAACATCTTTTATATAGCATTCTAAAAGAACAAACTGGGGGAGATAAAGTAAATAGGGGTGAGGCCAAACTGACAAGGTTATTAAGTATCAGGTGCACTCTTGGTATAGAAACATTGTGCAGACCTCTAAACTAAACTCCATCAACTGTCATGTGTGAGAAGAAAAAGTCAGTTCAAATTCAAGATTGAAGATCAAACAACATTTTCTGCCTAAGTAACAAGGCAAAGAAAAGAAGATTTAAATACAGGTGTGTTATACGTCCCCACATCAGGGAGGGGAGTTATCCTTGACTTTCTTATGTTTAGCCTTATTCCATAGTTGAGAGGTTGGGCTTAGTGGAGATTGGCGTTCAGCAGATCCCTGCTGTGCGGTAGATGTATCCATCTCCGAATCGTGGGTAATGATCTTCAGATCCAGTAACAGGCGCTCTCCCTCTGGATTCTGGGTTTCAAGGATCGTCTTTTTTGGATGGTGTTTGGGGAAATGTCAGCAAAAATTTGTATGACTTTCCCTTGGTACTGTATCTGGTCCTGTTGGCGGGAACGTTTCATTACTTCTTCTTTTATTGAGTAAAAGTGCGGTTTTACTATAATATCCCTCGGAGATCCATCTTTCCTGAGAGGGCCTAGGGATCTGTGTGCCCTATCCAACTCCAATTTATGTGCCGGGACCGAAGGTATCAGGGATTTGATAACTTCTTGAACTGCAGCCTGTACGTCAGAAACAGTTTCTGGTATCCCTCTAATCCGAAAATTGTCCCTTCTCAGGCGATTCTCAAGGTCGTCGATCCAAGTCTGGGCTGTGTCAAGCTGTTCTTGCATAAAATGCAACTGGTCAGAATGTTGGTTTGCCCTAGAAATGGTAACATCCAACTTGTGTTCTATATGATCAATCCTGGTTCCCAGATTTTGGAAATCTGCCCTGATTTCCCCTGTGATCCTTTCAGCATTCAGGGTTAAACCTTTATCTAACAATTCAGAAAGTTTAAAAAACAGGTCAGGAACATTGAAGGGAACATCAAGAGCCTGTGCTGCTTGTGTAGAAGCAAAGTCTGGGTGAGTAAGGGATACTGCGTTTTCAGGCAATGAAGTGTTGAGAGAGGTAGCTGCACTCTGTAACTGAGGTAAATATGTGAGGGTCGCAGGGAGAACAACTTGCCTGGCTGCTGTGGAGATTTCAGCTGCAGTCTGTGCACCTGTCTGAGGTAATGCCGCCATTTTAGATATGTCCCGCTTTTCAAAAAGCTCAAACTCAGGACCCGGGGTTCCTCTGGAATGTCTTCCCGGCATATGAAGAAGCCCTGTGATATCTGCTGCCTTCTCCTGTTATTTAGGGAAATCCTGTCAGCCTCTTCCCACTGCTTATTAAAGCTGTATGGCTAGCGCTGTGTGGAGCTCCAGGCTTACACAGCCATCCCGGGAGCCTCCACGCATGCACTCCTTTTTATAGATTTTTTTATTTATGTTTTCTGTATATTGCTTTTATATATTTGATTTCCCTGTTATACCGGTTTTCAACCCCAAGATGGCAGCATTATGTCTACTAGAGAGGCAGTTTTTTTGAATAAACTGTAATTCTATTAACTACTCTTAATATTTCCATTTTTGGATTTTTTTAAGTATTCTTAATTTTTTCCTATTATTATTATTATTATTATTATTGTTTCCAATCTGGCCCGATTTCTTTTCTTTTCCCCTCTCAGAGATTATATGGATACATTTATTGTTTCCTATTTAGTCTCCCTAAACATGGCCGCCGTGGGTGTTTCTAGCCATGTATTTTGAGACTTGGATGTAAACATCCGGTTGTCTGTGGTTCCACTTCCTGCGGATGGGAGAGAGGATTGGCACAAAGGGGAATGGGCATATCTACTTCCGCCCTTCCTTCTATATAAAGAAGTCAGTATGAACTCTAACCACGCCCTTGATGACGTTCGATTGGATGAAACGCCACATTGGGAGGAGTTCTGAGGTCACGACACTGAAACGTGTTGAATGTGGCCATCTTTGTGGTTGGAAACAAATGCTGCTTATACAGACTGCTGTTTTTTACGTGCTTGTTTTTATCTGATGAAATGTGAGTACCCTGGATTTTTCTTTGAATAAATATGACCCTGGTTTTATAATACTACACCATGTGGAGTTCCTTCTTTTATATTTTATGCATGCACCTCTGATTATTTGGTGGAACTACAAGACCCAGCCATCTGTAATGGTTTCCTGGCTTTGTGGATTTATCATGCCTGTTTGACCACCTATGATTAAGTGGTCCATTCTTTTTGGTAAGAGGCCTGGTGTGTTGATGTTCGGTGGAGGATAAGTCCATATTCACCTAATTTGTATTCCTGTCTATACCGTGGGTGATTCCAGCATTTTCTCCTGAACAAGGACTTTATTTCAAACACTATGGACTTTTTTCATTTGTAATACTACATTTTTTAGCGCTGCATATCATTATTTGTCATGCTTCTTATTGTCACCATACAATTTATGTATATAAAAGAATTTCGCGCAATGAATAGCTAAAAAATAATAATAAATATAAAGTGCAATATGTATATTGACCAGTAGTGGACGCTGGTGCTGGTGAGAGGTAATTACTGGTTCATTAAAATACTTATGTGACTAGTGATGGATATATTACACATAAGTATTTTAATGAACCAGTAATTACCTCTCACCAGCACCAGCGTCCACTACTGGTCAATTTACATATTGCACTTTATATTTATTATTATTTTTTAGCTATTCATTGCGCGAAATTCTTTTATATACCTATCCTCATTTGTGTATTTGTGAACACGCCACATTTTGCAGCACAGCACTATTGTTAACGCACTTTAGACTATCTGTATACTCCAAGTAGCGCGAGGGGTACATATTTACACCATACAATTTATGCAGCTGCTTTATTACTGTCACTAGCGCAGTGATTAAAGTGGAGCTCCGTCCTGGGGAAAAAAAAAAAAAAAGTCAGCAGCTACAAATACTGCAGCTGCTGACTTTTAAAAAAATCGGACACTTACCTGTCCAGGGGGCCCGCGATGCGGGGGAACGAGACCCCCCCTCGTTCCACGAGCCGCTCGCGGCGCCCGCATTCCTAATGTGGGAAGCCGGCTGTGGCTTCACAGCCGGGCACCCACTGCGCATGCGCGAGCGGCACCGTGCGCCGTGATTTGACGCTCAGTCATCTGGGACACGTGACAGGTCCCAGATGACTGTGCGGTGCCGAGGGGGAAGTGACGTTTAGCCCGGGCACTGAAGGTGGCAGACTACGAGGGACCCCATAGCAACAGGCATTTGGAGGTGAGTAAAAAAAATTTTTTTTTTCCAATTATTTTTTTTTGATTTTTTTTAGGATTTTTAAGCCCCCTTTTTTTTTTTGACTGGAACCCCACTTTAATCTTGAATTTATAAAATGTTGTCATGCCTAAAGTCTCCAACGGGGGCTGTCAAGAGCACGTACCTGATTCCATGCTTGTCAGTCTTGCTCTGTGTCATTTCAAGTAGCACGTTCCTCTGGCCCAAGCCCAGGTAAGATGTTGGAAAGATGGGCTTTTTCTTGTGGAATCCCCCACCTGGACAGGTATTTCTTCTCTCCAGGAGGCGAGGGAGCAGGGGTCAGTCGGCGGTATGCCGCGTCGCTCCCGCCATCACCACCATAGTACGGTCTTTTTCTCCAGCGGCTCTCCTCCACCCCAGCCCTCCCCTGCATGCCGGTCCGGTCGGATCAGAGCCCCTCTCGCACGGGAAAGCAGTCCTTTTTTTGAAAAGTGAGGGAGGGGCACGGTGGTAAGTCGGAGGGGGGTAGGGCTTAGTGTGGCGTTGACGTGGCTCAGACGTTCACAAACGCGGGGCTGTGTAAAGTGCACCTTTTTGCAGGTGCATTCAGGTAACGGAGGGACACAGAGCAGACGGGGGCATGTGAGTGTTGGTGACACAGGCATTCTCAGGGCACGTTTACTTGGCATCAGGCTGAGCTTTAATAGCAGCAGCAGTTGCTGGACTATTTGCTTAGCAATTGGTGCAGTAGTACCTCCCCATTTGTGCTTGGCACTATGGGCAGAAGTGGAGGTACAAGTACCCCAAAAAACAAGGGCTCAAAGGGTTCGCCCTCGGGCTCTAAGGACCCTCCCTCTGCAACACAATCCCCCCTGAAGGGCTAGGTAGGCTGGTCAGAGTAACCTGTCAGGGGTTGCAATTGCTTCCTACATTTCAGCCCCTGTCTATATTACTGAGGTTTTCTCCTCGGCTATGATTGGATTAGAGGAAAGGTTAGCGTTTTTAATTCCATCTCCACAGAGTGGAAGAAAACGCATTAGGGTCCCCCACAGAGAAACAGTGGGAGGGGGAAGAGGAACTCTCTCAGGGGACCGTGAAGAGGCTGATGACTCCTCTTCTGAGGGATCAAGTAGGGAAGGACTTTCTTCAGCTTCACAAGCTGAGAAGTTGCTGGTGCAATCTCTTACTGAAATGGTCCGCTCCACATTTTAAAAGTTTTTGAGTTTACTAAAGCCTCCTCAAGCTTGCGTGCCTTCCTGTCCGTTCATTGCTGGAAAAGCTTATGTATGCTGAGTGGGATCACCCAGATAAGCATTTTTTCTCTCCTAAAAAAAGTTTTCAACACTTTATCCTATGGAGGAAAAAAATTACTAAGAGGTGGGGTATTCCAGCAATTGATGCTGCTATGTCCTCTGTATATAAAAATTTGACTTGTCCAGTTGACAATGCTCAAGTGCTTAGGAATCCATCTGATGAAAAATTGGAATTTCTGTTAAATGTTTTTTCTTTAGCAGGTTCAGTAGCTCAACCTGCAGTGGCGGCAATTGGGGTATGTCAATCCCTGAGAGACCATTTTGAGACAGGTGCTCAAGGTTTTCCCTGAACAGCAGGCCCGGGATTTAGCCACGCTGCCAGGGGCTTTGTGTTTTGCAATTGATGCAATCAGAGATTCTATTCTGCAAACCTCTCACTTTACGATTGGGTTGGGGCATATCCGTAGAATCTTATGGTTGAAAAGTGGTCAGCCGAAGTGTCATGCAAAAAGCTCCTGGCTGGTTTTCCTTTCTGCGGTGAAAGGCGGTTTGGGGATGGGGAAAGGTACCCTTTTGCCAGTTAAGAAAAGGAGCAATACGTCCCTCATTTAAACAGGCTCTTTCTCCAGGGCCAGGGGCATCTGCCTTCAGGTAGTCGTGACGTCCTCCACTGTCAGGTTCAAGAGGACCCCAGGGACAAAAGAAGTCCTGGGGGAGGAAGCCTACAAGACAGAATGCTAAAGCCTCTTATGAAGGGGCGCCCCCGCTCGTTTGAGTGGGGGGGGAGAATTCTGCAGTTCTAAAGGGTCTGGCAGGAGGAGTTTGGAGACAGATGTATGGTCTCCATAATAGCTCTAGGCTACAAACTAGAGATCCGATATTTCCTGTCTCCTCGTTTTCCTCAGGGCAAATGTCCAAAGATCCAGAGGAAAAGAAGTCTCCTTTTCAAGCATTTAGACCGACTATTGTCTCAAAAGGGGTCATGGAGGTCCCCGCGATGGAGCAGGGGTTGGTTTTTTTTTTTTCAAACCTTTGCCAAAACTGTGCCAAACCAAATGGGGATGTCGGACCCATGCTAGATCTCAAGGATCTAAACCGGTTCCTGACTATCTGCTTTTTCCGCATGGAATCAATCCAATCTGTTGTCTCCATCCTATAAGGAGGGGAACTTCGACATCAGGGATACAACCCTGCATGTGCCTATTTTCCCCGCTCTTCAAAAATATCTGCATTTTTGAAGTAGAAAAATGCCACTTTCAGTTTGTAGCCTTTCCTTTCGGTCTAGCTACTGCACCTCGGGTGTTTACAAAACTTCTGGCCCTTCCTCTGGCCAGTTTAAAGACTCAAGGTATAACAATTGTAGCATACCTAGACAACCTACTCTTTGATAGACAGGTCGGTAGCCCGCTTAGACCAAAGCATGGTCTCCACAATCAGCGGTCAGGTCAGGGCAAAGAAGGGTCCTTCTATTCGCCTTTGCATGAGGTTGTTGGGAAAGATGGTGGGTTCATTCAAAACGGTTCCCTATGCTCAGTCTCATTCGAGACTGCTGCAAAACAGTATCCTATATACCTGGAGTAAGGGGGTCCAATCCCTAAATTTTCCAAAGCTTCTGTCGCCAAAGCTGCACCAGAGCCTCAGTTGGTGGAGGATATCCAAGAATCTGCAGAAGGGGAAACCCTTCGTACCAGTTACCTGAAAGGTGGTAACAGCTGCCAGCCTTGTGGCTTGAGGAGCAGTCCTGGAAGAGACGACTGTCCAAGGGAAATGGTCCAGAACTGAAAGGACCTTGCCCATCAACATTCTAGAGTTTCGGGCAGCGCGCCTAGCCCTAAGGGCCTGGACATGCAGGTTGCGGAATTGTCCTATCAGGATTCAATCCGACTATGCCACAGCAGTGGCTTACAGTATATCAATCACCAAGGGGGCACCAGAAGTCATACAGCCCAGGGAGAGGTAAACCATTTCCTAACCTGGCAGAAAAGCATGTGCCGTGCATATCGGCAATCTTCATTCCAGGGGTAGAAAATTGGCAGGCGGGCGACTTGAGTCGCCAGCAGTTGTTCCCAGAAAAATGGTCCCTTCACCCCAACATTTTCCTTTCTATATGCAAAAGATGAGGGACCCCGGACGTAGATCTGTTTACATCCAGGTTCAACAACAAAATCGACAACTTTGTGTCAAGAACAAGGGATCCACTCGCATACGGAACTTTTCACTGATTTATGCATTTCCCTCCTATTCTGCTGCTACCACAACTTCTTTGCAGGATCAAGCAGGAAGGAAAGTCGTGGTTCTTGTGGCCCCAGCATGGCCCAGAACATTTTGGTATGCAGAGATCGTAAAGATGGCGGTAGGGGCCCCATGTCTATCGCAGGGACCGGTGTTCCATCCTACATTACAAATGCTTAATTGAACGGTTTGGCTATTGAAACCCATATTCTGAAGAATTGTGGACTTTCAGGCTCAGTGATATCTACCTTGATTAATACAAGGAAGCCAGCTTCCAGAGTCTTTTATTATAGAGTCTGGAAGGCATATGTTTCCTGGTGTGAGACCAGGGGTTGGCGTCCTAGAAAGTATGTTCTAGGTCAGGGATATGCAATTAGCGGACCTCCAGCTGTTGCAAAACTACAAGTCCCATCATGCCTCTGCCTCTGGGTGTCATGCTTGTGGCTGTCAGAGTCTTGCTATATACCTCATGGGACTTGTAGTTCTGCAACAGCTGGAGGTCCGCTAATTGCATATCCCTGTTCTAGGTAGAAGCCTTGCTTTTATGCAAATAGGATTAGAAATAAACCTGGTTTTGAGTACCGTCAAAGGCCAGGTCTCAGCCTTATCAGTATTGTTTCAACGACCACTTGCTTCGCATTTCCTGGTCAATAGTTTTATACAGGGGGTGACACGACTTAACCTTAAAACCTTGGGACTTGGATTTGGTTTTGTCGGTTTTACAAAAACAGCCTTTTGAGCCGATACGACATACTCCCTTGATCCTTTTCAGAAGGAAGTTGGTTTCTGGTTGCCATATCTTTTGCAAGAAGGGTATCAGAATTGGCTGCTAGCTTTCTGCCGAAGGTGATTTCAGGTTTTCATTTAAACCAGGATATTTTTCTGCCTTCATTTTTTCCAGAGCCCTGTTCAACAGAAGAAGTCACTACAGTCTTTGGATGTAGTGAGAGCAGTCAAAATCTATTTGAAGGCGACTGCTCAGTTTCGGAAAACAGACGTTTGTGTTGCCTGAAGGTCCTAGGAAAGGACAGGTGGCGTCGAAATCCACTATTGCCAAATGGATTCGAAGAGGAAAGTTCCACCTTTTCAAATCAAAGCGCACTCCACCAGGGCTGTTAGTGCTTTGTGGGCAGTGCATCACCAAGCCTCTATGACTCAAATCTGCAAGGCCGTAACTTGGTCAGTCCATACATTCACCAGATTCTATCGCCTTTGGGCGCAGTGTGCTGCAGGCAGCGGTATAGGTCCTCAGGTCTGATTGCACCCTACTTTTGTTGGTGTCCCCTCCCCTCAGATAGCAATGCTCTGGGACATCTCATACAGTAATTATGTAGCTCTGTGTCCCGTGATGTACGATAAAGAAAATAGGATTTTTATAACGGCTTACCTATAAAATCCCTTTTTTTTGGAGTATATCACGGGACACAGAGGTCCCTCCCCTCTTTAATTCACGTATATTGCTTTGCTACAAAACTGAGGTACTCCCAGTAAGGGGAGGGGTTTTATAGGGAGCTAAACTTCCTGTCTAGGGTGTGCCAGTGTCCATCACCTAAAGGTGCCTATATAACCATACAGTAATTACTGTGGCTCTGTGTCCCGTGATGTACTCCAAGCTGTGTGATCACGAGATCCTTGAGATTACCCTGTGACATCAGCCAGCCAGTAATGGGACCACACAGCGGGGTGTGCAAAAAGGTATTTAGCCTTGTCATTAAAAAAACAAAACACATACACAGTAGTTAATAGCTGCATATGGCAGCGGAGTAGTGGCAGGAGGGGTGGGGAGGAGATTGTCTCTCACACTGACAGGCAGGGAGGGAGAGGGGAGAGACTCAGAGCAGAACACGGGATGACAGAGGCATGTAAACTGACCACGGTATGATGGCTCGGCATTCAGGCTTTCTTTGCTGACCACTTCTTCTGAAAATGCAATTTGACTGGCTGCATTACTAAATCCTGCAACAAAAAGTGCTCTGTGAATGGAGGAGGTAAACCTTTCATTCATCTGCCTGTCCTCCAGGAAATTATAGTACAGCTTCTATGAATGGAGCAGTGGAGTGGAAAGGGTCTAGTCAGCACTTTTGAAGAAGGGTTCAGTGGCTCGCATTAAGCCCTGCTGCCCTGGAAGATCACAGCTACTTGGGTATCAGGGGACAAGGGACAGAATATTTCAACCAAAATAGCATCAGCACAAAGAACTCTTCTCATTTAATGTAAATATCACCCCGGTGCTGATTTAAAAAAAAAAAAATTGCTAAATGTGTGTTTTAAATTATGCTTGTGCTCAAACACAGCATCTTGTCACTTTTATATAGTACTTTCATCAGGTAGGTAGGCTCATAGGCAGCTTAAAGTAACAACATTAAATTACATCCTTAGTCTATAAATATAATTCATATACTACTTAATGGCCCTGTAATCTACTTTTTATGAAATTGTTTCTTTGTGTTTTTCTACCTCCTTGTCCTAGTCCATCTTGGGAGAAAGCAACACTCCTACACTCAGTGGTACCAAGGTGATCGAACATCGCCACCCTCCAACAAGGTTTCAGATCTCAGCAGCAAAAAAAAAAAATTTGGAGGAGGATGAGAGCAATAAAAGGTCTGTGTTTGAGTTAAGAACACATACTTGAACAGACTTTTTTAAAACCATAGTTTAATGTCAGTTTAATCACAAATCTGAATTGTATTATTGCTAATTTTTTATGATAAGGGTGAAAAGTGACCCAACAAGTACCAGCTGTGGCTTCACTAGAGACTTGCTGTCTCACAATATAACACTAACATTTCAGATCATGGGAAGTGGTGTTTGCAATCATGGAAGAAGGGTGGTCAAACTCTGATGCTCAGGGCTGGACCAAATCTTGTTCTTTTGAACTTTGACAGTAGTGAAATGAATCGAGTTGTAGATTAAAAAAAGCCTGTGAATTTGTCACACATCTATATTTTTTATGCAGAGGCCCTAGATAATAAAATGGTGGTTGTTGCAAATACTGCGTGACAAAAAATTGCATGTCTAAAATGTTAAACTAAAGTAATATTTTTATGTATTGCAACAGCACTCCTACACATAATACACCCAGCATTATAGGTAAGTTATTCTTTGAAAGCAAATACACTTTTGCACACTGATATTCCAGCTTTTTACAAATTTTCTCTGCCCAACACAGCTAACATGACCCTAGTGCTGACAGAGGAGCATGGGGGGGGGGGGTCAAACAAGGATGGTGTCCCGGTGCCCAATGTACTCCTCTTGCTGCACAATACAAATCTGTGGCTTTGTGTATCAAAAAGGAAGGCTGATCCACATGCTGTTACACAATTTTTAGGGAAAATTTTAGGCATTTTGCCAAGCCTCCCCTGAAGAACTCATAAGGCACCCCGATTGAGAAAGGCTGTCTTAGACCATAGAGATGATCAGGGACGTTCCGGTGGGATGAGAGAACCCAGAAAGGCCGTGAAGGGGGGTTCACCTCATTCCACTGCTTGTAAAGGCGATCCAGTGGCTAATTAGCTGCTAGGAATATTTTTACAACAAAGAGCATCGACGACTGAAAAAAACATATGGGATGAGTCCTGTAGCTGCAGGCTTGATCCTGGTATAACCACTTCAACTATGCAACGTATATGTACATTAACTGGGGCTAAAGTAGTTAAGATATGCTGAATTTGAAATAATTTGAAGCCACAGCTTTGGGTAGTAGAAGATGGCAGATGCACTGGAAATGTTAATGAATGAATCTCAGAAGGTCCACAGTTTTATGCAACTGATGACCTTCTGAGATTCATTCATTAGCATTTCTCGACGAGCCTTTGCCATTTGTTTATTTTCTTCTACCACCTGAAGCTGTGGCTTCAAATGATTTCAAATTTAGCATAACTTAATAACAGTTTGGATGCATATTGAGGACATTTCATGGCCAGTGGCTGCTCTTCCAACTATGTTTGGGGTCAAATCACACTTTGCATCCTGGTGCATAGAGTGGTAACGTTATACATCCTAGCATATTACAGGGTATTCATTTTAAATGGTACCCCAAAGCACTGGGGCAATGCACTACAGCACACAGTACCGCTGGGAGAGTGCTGCTTGTAAAATTTTGTATCTGTTCTAGTGCATTGGCAGCCCATTTTAATTGATTGGTTGGCTTTAACGCAATGCACCTTTACGTGATACCTCGCGTGTTAATGCACATGCATTAAAGGAGAAGTCCAGCCTGAGCATTTTAGGCTGGGCTTCTCCTAAGGGTCACAGGAGTGCACTTTTGTGAACCGTTTTCAGCGGAAAGTGGTCTGAAGTCTGCTCTTCGTTGACGTCACTGCCATCAGTCGAGGCAGCGCGTCATCCGGACTTCCCAAGTCTGGATCCGCCAGCTGCCTTGATTGATGGCAGTCTCAGTGAACCGCTGAGACGGCTACTCCCTTCTCCTCCACAGCTCAGCGTTCCAATGAGCGTGGAGAAGCAGAGAGCAGAGATGCTGACTAACAGGCAGCAGCTCTCCTCTCAGTGATCTGTGAAAACCGAGCCATTGGCAGTGTTCGGTGGCTCCGTTCTCAGTGCAGAGGCGGTGGGGGACAGCTGCAGCATCGGTCTGATGGTCCAGCCACATAGGTAAGTATGAATCTAAATAAAAAAATAAAAAAAACTTCTCTTTTAATGCAGTACACAAGAATGGCAACGTGAATTGATCTGGAAAGTAGATATAAACTCCTGCCCAGCCTGCACCTGGGGCTGCATGCAGCTCTTTGTACAGTACTTATTGTGTGGCCTTCAGAACTCCTTGAGACAGTCTGTGTTTTCCTTAGCCTAGGAGCTTACTCAAGCCAGTGACAAATATTTTTTACACTAGGTTCTAGTAGTTAAAAGGTTTGATTTATTTCTTTCATACTATTTTTTATCAGTAAAGTCCATCTCTTTCAAATTTTTATAACTGACCTGAAAGAAGTATTATATATGATACAAGTACATTTTTAAGGGCCCACATGTGCGTTGTGGTAATACTTGCTAAAAACGTATAAACTCATGACAACGCACCTTCCCTACGCCCCATTCATTTTAAATTAAATGGAGTAACATTTACAATAAATGGCAGTAGATTCCAATGCACTGCAGCGAACCACAGTGCATATCGGATGTGGTGCACTGTGTTTAAAAAAAAAAAAAGGGTCATGTATTTTTCATTTATTGTGGTGCACACTATAAGCTTCCTTAATGAAGCGCACCGATAACGCGCGTTAATGCATGTATACTAACACACTACAACCGAATGCTTACATGTAAATGGGCCCTAGGGGGCTGTGCTGAGCACAGGTGTAAATGGGCCCTAGGGGGCTGTGCTGAGCACAAAGGTGAATGGGCCCTAGGGGGGCTGTAGGGAGCACAAATGTGGAAGCCTTTATTTGTAAAGGGGCTCAGACAGCAGTGTTGTGTCTTCAGTCTGACTCCTGAAGCATGTTTCCTGTCTCCCATAACTCCCATACCATGTCTGCATTCTCGGTCTCCGTATTCTACCAACTTGCCCCTTACCCATGTTTTTGGCTCACCATTGACTTTCCTACATTTGGCAGGGTACATTAACCACTTCAGCCCCGGAAGGTTTTACCTCCTTCCTGACCAGAGCACTTTTTCAATTTGGCACTGCGCTGCTTTAACTTGTAATTGCGCGGTCAGGCAATGGTGTACCCAAAAGAAATTTGCGTCCTCTTTTTCCCACACATAGAGCTTTCTTTTGGTGGTATTTGATCACCTCTGCGGTTTTTATTTTTTGTGATACAAATGAAAAAATATCCAAAATTTGGAAAGAAAAATATATTTTCTACTTTTTGTTATAAAAAAAAAATCCAATAGACTCAATTTTAGTCATACATTTAGGCCAAAATGTATTCAGCCACATGTCTCGGGTAAAAAAAAATTTCAATAAACGTATATATTTTTTTTTTATATACTGTTTTTATTATTCTTCATCACATAAAGGATACATTTACAAACGTATTACATAAATGTTTTCTTATACAATTGTCAAATCATCAACAACTTATGTCATTTACTCTTTTATAAGATATATTTTCTCCTCTGATCATCCCTACACTCGGACGTGACGCCTCTGATCTTTTCTACACTTGGACGTGACACCTCTGATCATCCCTACACCAGGACAGGACACCTCTGATCATCCCTACACCGGACATGTCACCTCTGATCATCCCTACGTGACACCTCTGATCATCCCTACACCGGACATGTCACCTCTGATCATTCCTACACTTGGACGTGACACCTCTGATCATCCCTACGTGTAACCTCTGATCATCCCTATACTGACCTCTGATCATCCCTACACAGGGAAATGTCACCTCTGATCATCCCTACACTCGGACGTGACGCCTCTGATCATCCCTACACTCGGAAGTGACGCCTCTGATCATCCCTACACTCGGACGTGACGCCTCTGATCATCCCTACTCTCGGACGTGACGCCTCTGATCATCCCTACTCTCGGACGTGACGCCTCTGATCATCCCTACTCTCGGACGTGACGCCTCTGATCATCCCTACTCTCGGACGTGACACCTCTGATCATCCCTACACTCGGAAGTAAAACCTCTGATCATCCCTACACTTGGACGTGACACCTCTGATCATCCCTACACCAGGACATGTCACCTCTGATCATCCCTACACTCGGACGTGACGCATCTGATCATCCCTACACTCGGACTTGACACCTCTGATTATCCCTACACTCAGACGTGACACCTCTGATTATCCCTACACCGGACATGTCACCTCTGATCATCCCTACGTGACACCTCTGATCATCCCTACACCGGACATGTCACCTCTGATCATTCCTACACTTGGACGTGACACCTCTGATCATCCCTACGTGTAACCTCTGATCATCCCTATACTGACCTCTGATCATCCCTACACAGGGAAATGTCACCTCTGATCATCCCTACACTCGGACGTGACGCCTCTGATCATCCCTACACTCGGAAGTGACGCCTCTGATCATCCCTATAGTCAACTCTGATCATCCCTACACTCGGAAGTGACGCCTCTGATCATCCCTACACTCGGACGTGACGCCTCTGATCATCCCTACACTCGGACGTGACGCCTCTGATCATCCCTACTCTCGGACGTGACACCTCTGATCATCCCTACACCCGAACATGACACCTCTGATCATCCCTGCACTCGGAAGTGAAACCTCTGATCATCCCTACACTCGGAAGTAAAACCTCTGATCATCCCTACACTTGGACGTGACACCTCTGATCATCCCTACACCAGGACATGTCACCTCTGATCATCCCTACACTCGGACGTGACGCATCTGATCATCCCTACACTCACCTCTGATCATCCCTACACTCACCTCTGATCATCCCTACACTCACCTCTGATCATCCCTACACTCACCTCTGATCATCTCTACACTCACCTCTGATCATCTCTACACTCACCTCTGATCATCCCTACACTCACCTCTGATCATCCCTACACTCACCTCTGATCATCCCTACACTCACCTCTGATCATCCCTACACTCGGACGTGTCACCTCTGATCATCCCTACACTCGGACGTGTCACCTTTGATCATCCCTACACTTGAATGTGTCACCTCTGATCATCCCTACACTTGAATGTGTCACCTCTGATCATCCCTACACTTGAACGTGTCACCTCTGATCATCCCTACACTCGAACGTGTCACCTCTGATCATCCCTACACTCGGACATGACAACCCTGATCATCCCTACACTCGGATGTCACACCTCTGATCATCCCTACACTCACCTCTGATCATCTCTACACTCGGACGTGACACCATGTTTCTAACCGATCCTGATCAAACGATCGTTCATACAGGTGAGGAAAAAAAGGACAATGCAACGGTGGACTCCTCTTCGATTCTTATAGCTAACCAGTCCTATCAGGTTGTGGAGGCGGAGTCACAACCCAATGTGTGTGCTGCCATGATGCATCAGGAAATGGAAATTAAGGGGAACCCTGCACCAAAAAATAAAAAATAAAAGCCGTAGGGGTCCCCCCAATATTCATACCAGACCCTTATCCGAGCTCGCAACCTGGCAGGCCGCAGCAAAAGAGGGGGGCAAGAGAAACCCCCCCCCCCCTCCTGAACCATATCAGGCCACATGCCTTCAACATGGGGAGGGTGCTTTGGGGTAGGGGTGGTTGTGGGGGTATGCGGGCGGGGGCTTATCGGAATCTAGAAGCCCCCTTTAACAACGGGACTCCCAGATCCCGGCCTCCCCCCCTATGTGTGAATTGGTAACGGGGTATTCCTTGTACCCCTACCATTTCACAAAAAAAGTGTCAAAAATGTTAGACAAGAGACAGCTTGGGACAAGTCCTTTATTGAAAAAAAAATGTCCCACAATGTAAATTCACACCGCCCGACGGACCGAAAAAAAAAAAACACTAAACCGTTCCGCCTCCATGGGAGGCTCCCACCGAATGATGCTTCTTCTGGGTGACAGTTCTAATATAGCTGAGGGTGGGGAAACCCAGTGACGTAAACGGGTGACCCCGCCCTCCTCTGATGTCACGGCAGCTTCCCCGTGGCGTCGGAGGGGGGTGATGTCACCTGGTGGCCCTGCCATCAGCTTTATAAGAACTGTCACCCAGAAGAAGCACCAGTCAGCGGGAGC
Source organism: Lithobates sylvaticus (assembly GCA_028564925.1). Lineage (NCBI taxonomy): Eukaryota > Metazoa > Chordata > Amphibia > Anura > Ranidae > Lithobates > Lithobates sylvaticus. The sequence goes on along the minus strand of CM053031.1, from coordinate 149,041,353 downwards.
CTCCCATGGAGGCAGAATGGTTGCAGCTTTTTTTTTTTTTAAATGTTGGTCTGTCGGGTGGCATGAATTTACATCACCGAACGTTTTTCTTTTTTTCTTTTTTAATAAAGGACTTGTCCCAAGTTGTCTCTTGTCTTTTTAACATTTTTGACACTTTTTTGGGGGAAAAGGTAGGGTTACAATGTACCCGTTACCAATTCACACGGGGGGAGGCCGGGATCTGGGGGTTCCCTTGTTAAAGGGGGCTTCCGGATTCCGATAAGCCCCCTGCCCGCATACCCCCACAAGCACTAGGCAAGGGTCGTGGGGATGAGGCCCTTGTCCCCATCAACATGGGGACAAGGTGCTTTGGGGGGCTACCCCAAAGCACCCTCCCCATGTTGAGGGCATGTGGCCTAGCACAGTTCAGGAGTGGGGGCGCTCTCTTGTCCCGCCCTCTTTTCCTGCGACCTTCCAGGTTGCGTGCTCGGATAAGGGTCTGGTATGGATTTTGGGGGGTCCCCTACGCCATTTTATTTCATTTTGGTTCGGGGGTTCCCCTTAATATTCATACCAGACACTAATGGACTGGGGGGGACCCCATGCCGTTTTTTTTTCAATGAGTTTTATCTATATTGCCGAGACCTGACAATTGATTACAGCCGCATTCAGTTTTAAATTACTTTTTTCCTTTAGAAATGTAATTTTAATTTTGTGGTACTGCTCTAAACACGGGAGAAATGTGCCACTTTGCAGACATACTTTAGACACCCCCCAGGCACAATATTTAAAGTAATATTTCATTTTTATTGTTTCACTTTAAGCATTAAAAAAAAAACTGCTCCCGAAAAAATGTCAGTTTAAAAAAAAAAAAAATTGCATTGATACATGCCCCCTTTGGAAGGACCCGGGTCCCCAAACACTTTTTATGACAATAACTTGCATATAAGCCTTTAAAATTAGCACTTCTGATTTTTCATGTTCATGTCCCATAGACTTTAACAGTGTTCGTGTGTTCTTCCGAAGTTTTTGCCTGTTCGGTATATTCTGGTGCCAACCGAACCAAGGGGTGTTCGGCTCATCCCTAATCATATGGTGACATCAGTGGCATTAATACATTATTCACAGCAAAGTCAGGCCAAGATTTGTTATGGAGCCAATCATTTTATTCAGATTTGGTCATCAACAAGGATGAGTCCTCATTTCTACACACACTTCTTGCCAGCGATGTAACATTACAGTATAATATGATCTGATGAATTCAAGTTCTGGTATATTTGTACCTGTTCTGTTCTGCAGACATGGAAGTGGGTCGTTCCAGTGCACTTTTGAAAATCATTAATAATGAACGCAAGGTAGGAAATGTTCTCTTTAAAGCGGAGATCTGCCCAAAAATGGAACTTCAGCTTTAAGTACTGGTGACCTCCTGACATGCTACATTTGGCATGTCATTTTTTTGGGCGGGATCATTTACCCAGTTTTGATTTGCCGAGCGCAAGTTCACCTCTTTCTCCTCCCTCTCTGCAATCTTCTGAGACACATCACAGGTCCCAGAAGATTGCCCCGCCATTCATGATAACGCATGTGCAGTGCGTGCCCGGCTGTGAAGCCACAGCCGGGCGCCCACAGTTACAATGCCGGGGGGGAGGAGGAGCGAGACTTAAGGGGCACCCGCATCGCTGGACCGTGGGACAGGTAAGTGTCTGTTTATTAAAAGTCAGCAGCTACACTTTTCGGAGCAAAAGAGAAGAAGAAGTCCACATAACCTCATAGGAAGGGTTCAATATTGCGGAATAATGACAAGTGTCAGAAAGGGCCTGGGGATCAAGTGGTTAAATAAGCGGACGTTGTCACTGAGGTGGAAGGTCCACTATATCAGACCACAAGGGACCAAATAAAAGATGTTCATTGTTGGGGATAACATAGACATGAACTTTCTGACAACCACTAATCCTTGCCTTCTTCCACAGGTCAGGTTGTGATGACTGCTCCACTGAAGCTGCTTTGTATGCCGGTCTCCACACAGCCCCTCTCATCAGAGCTGAAGATCAGAAGACTGGGGCATTGGCTGCAATGGGTCCATGGGTTAAAGTGAGTGTTACTGAGAGTTGAAGCTCTTTTTACAAAATAAAAAAGTGACACATGACTGGGGAAAGTGGAGTTTTGGTTTTGTTATGTGGCTAGAGTTGCCATTTTATTTCATTGTGAAATTGGACAACTAAACCTGCACTGGCCAACACAGACACCCTTTTCATCTAGTGTTATAAATCACACATTGAGAATTACATTTAGAATGGCAATGTATGGGTTTATGCCAATGCATTATTACAGTCTGCATCAAAGCTGAATTCCAAGCAGCTATAAAAGATCCAAAATAATGCAGCAAGGTATGAATAACTCAATAATTGCACTTTTTAATTTGCAATGTAAAGTATGTACCGTACTTCAATTGATTTAGTATTGGCTTCTTGTAATCCCCTATACTTAAACCCTTAAGCTAGGTGAGGGACCAACAGGGCTGGGACCCAACTAGGTGTGCTGCATGCAAATGTGTTGGCAAGAAACATGCTGATAGGTAAACTCCCAGGATGTTGCTAAGCAAGGCTTGGCTATTACTGTTTACCTTCACTATCACAGGAGTAAGCTCTCAAACTCTGAGTTTAGAGATACTGCTTCAGTGATGGAGAGAGAGCTTGTGTGAAGGGGTTTGAATTGGAGAAAGAGATCACTTCTTTGATGGTGAAGGTGAATAGTAATGGCTGGGCCTCGCTTTTCAAACTTCTAGCAATGACCTGGGAGTTTTCAGGCCAGGCTTCATGAGGCACATAAATGGCCTATACCTATAGTGAGGGCATTATTCAATTTTGGTCAAAGCTGCACAGCTTGATTTCATTTAAAGACATCCCTTATCTGCATAGGTATATTTTGGTAAAGGTGAACTGACCCTTTAAATATGAGCTGCATCTGCTCCTTGTTCTAAATTTAGAAGAGTTGTACAACTCTTTATTAATTCCCCCAAGATTTGTACAACTTAAAGGGTAAAAAAAATAAAGGTAAACAGATTTTTTTTTTCTTTTGAAGCCTGTAAAGCATTGCACCAGTTGTGACGAAAGGTCCCACACTCCGCTTGAGTGCTTTCGTCATATACCGCTTCCTCCCAGTCTGCATATAGATATCAGATCCTCCAACCGGTCCCAACAACAAACAAGGCAATACTCGTTTGGTTTCTGAACATGAACTGTTTTATTTGAGATGACACATAAATATATACAGCAGGCTGACAATACAAACTGTAACCATAAACATAATTAACATGAGCTAGTTTACTAACCATTTACCCAGACTTGGTGACTCAGAGATATGACCTTTCAGGGTAGACTTGCCGTCTTCTAGCTCACGGACTATACAATACAAATTATCATAAATATCAACACAGAACTCCTTCACACAATAACAGGGTTAATTAGCACAAACAACAATGGGTGAAAGACTTTTAGAAGCCATACTAGACTTATTTATATTATAGCAGACAACAGACAGACAGGTGGCTGGAGTTGATGACATCAGCATCTTCTAACAGTATGGGGGTTATTTACGAAAGGCAACTCCACTTTGCATTTGGAAGTGCAGTCACTCTAAATCTAAGGGGTAGATCTGAAATGAGGGGAAGCTCTGCTGATTTTATTACCCAATCATGTGTAAGCTAAAATGCTGTTTTTTAATTTCCTTGCATGTCCCCCTCGGATCTACAGTGACTTTAATTCCAAGTGCACTTGCAGTGCAAAGTGGATTTTCCTTTAGTAAATAACCCCCTATGTGTCACAACAGTATGAACCAGTCATTATTTCTAATATGGCATATACAGGGTTCCCAGAGTCTGTGTGTCTTGGGGGACATGGACCTGAATCCAAAGTAACACCACCTCAAGGGTGCCCAGGCATACAACTCACAAAGAGCACCGTTCCCCCAAAATCCAGGGCCCATAATCAGCAGGCAAGAGGCCAGCATTCAGTGCCCTCCAAAAGCCTCTGTCCCGGGTGAGTCCATCACACCAGTGATTCAGGTCTCCTGCAGATCTGTCAGTGCATCTGTGTGCCTGTACATCCAGTAAGGGACAGCAGATACACTGACTGTAAGAATCGATGAACTACCGCTGCGCTGCATAGCCGTAGTCCTATGAGAACTACAAGCCGACAGCTGCAAAGGATGTCAGTGCTTGTAGTTCATTCACAAACAGAGCTGTGTGAATGCATGAAGCGGCCATGTGGTCATAGCTACGCACGACCATGCTGATTTAAAAAAGTGACCGAGTACAGGGAACTTCTCCATGTACTGCAGGAAGGGGAAGGGAAATCGGGCAGCAGCTGCAGCATTGGGAACATGCTTCATGTTCCACCCTAAAAATGGGTGGAACATGTAACATGTTCCTAAAGGTGAACTTATCCTTTAAGGAGAAGTAGGGCCAAATCTCTTTTGGTAGGTTATAGAAATGCATTTAGTTCTGCTCTCCTGTAACCCAGATTCAGCCGACAGCGGGCTAAAGTCAGCTGACGTCACTCAGTCCATATAGATTCTGGAGGGAACTGGACTTTAATGTCGGAATCCATCCAGATGACTGACTGGCAGCTGGATCAGCCTCTCTGCGTGTTGCTTAGAGCCTGAGCCAGACACCCCCGGCCCCTTTACAGCCTGGCGTCCCACTGACAGTCACCGGCACTCTGTTCTCAGAAGACCGAGAACTGAACGATTAGCGGTGTTTAGTTGCTCAGTGGTGGGGAACACGTGCAGCTAGGTGAGTATGATTGTGTCTTTTTTTTATCCCAACCTTCTTTTTTAAACTCAGAATTTGCACATTTTTTCAATGAAATCCAATTTAAAAAATGTATAAAACATTTATAAATAGACTCCATGGTGTCTACACTACAATATGTTACAATATTGATTATTTGAATTGATAATAGGTGATTTTATGATATTTGAGGTTTTCCAAAAAATGTGATACGGCTGTTAGTTTTCCAGGATTTGTCATTAAAAAAATGTTATCTGGTAACATTGTGTAAATACAGTGGATATAAAAAGTCTACACACCCCTGTTAAAATGTCAGGTGTCTGTGATGTAAAAAAAATGAGACAAAGATAAATCATTTCAGATCTTTTTCCACCTTTAATGTGACCTATAAACAAACTAAAATATTTTAGGTGGAGGAAAGTAAATATAAAAAAAATATTATATTATGGTTATAAAAAGGGGGCACACCCTTAACTACTTGCCGACTCGGGCTATAGCCAAATGACGGCTCCAGCACGGCCGGATAATTCTGGGAGGGCGTACAATGACATCCTCCCAGACTCGTGCTTCCCGCGTTCCCCTTTACCGCATCACGGATCAAGGACAGCGGCCCTTTACCACGTGATCGCACCGTCCAATGACGGCGTGATCACTTGTCAACAAACCGGCGCATGTCTGGTTCAGCTCTCCCCTCTCCTCGCATGCTGTACATAGCAATCGGTACAGCATGCTAGGAGAGGAGGGGGACTGCAGCAGCACTCACCCCTGCCTCATTCTAGCCCATCTGTGCCTAATTCATGCCTATATGTGCCTCATCCATGACACATCAATGCCTCATCGGTGCTCATCCATGCCACATTCGTGCTTTGTCCGTGCCACATCTATGCCTTATCTGTGGCACATCTGGCCACATCAGTTCTCATCCATGCCACATCAGTGCCGCTACAGTGCCTTTCAGTGCCCTACAGTGTTTTGCAAAAGTCTAATAGGTAGTCAGGAAATTCAATTTGTAATTTTATGTCCCTAGAGCACCTGATGGGATCCCTGAATTTTGGGCCTCTGTATGTGGTCAGGCTGTGTAAAAGTCTCACACATGTGGTATCGCCATACTCGGGAGGAGTAGCAGAATGTATTTTGGGGTGTAGTTGCAAAGATCTGCCTATACAGTGTGTGAGAAATAACTTGGTAATATGACAATTTTGTGAAAAAAATCTTAATTTTGCAAAGAACTGTGGGAAAAAATAACTACAAAAAAACTCACCATGCCTCTTACTAAATACCTTGGAATGTCTACTTTCCAAAAAGGGGTCATTTGGTGGGTATTTGTACTTTCTTGGCTTGTTAAGGTCTCAAGAAATAAGATGTCTGTCAGTACATCAGGTGTGATCAATTTTCAATGATTGCCACCATAGCTTGTAAGCTCTAAGGGCCAGTTCACACCAGACACAGTTCCGTTCAGTTCCGTGTGCTTTTTTTCTGCACTAAAAATGCATGCACAGTGTTTTCAATGTATTCCAATGGCTCTAGTTCACACCATGCAGTCAGTTTCCAGTCAGTTTCTGCACCGGAAACTGACTGCATGGTGTGAACTAGAACCATTGGGATACATTGAAAGCACTGTGCATGCATTTTGTGCAGAAAAAAAGCACACGGAACTGAACGGAACTGCGTATGGTGTGAACTGGCACTAAAACTTTCAATGCTTGTTCCCATCAGATACAGTTCCGTTCGCTTTTTTTCTGCACTAAAAATGCATACATGCTGTTTTCCATGTATTCCAATGGCTCTAGTTCACACCAGTGCGGTCAGTTTCCAGTGGAGAAAAAAAAGTAGAGCGTGTTGCATTTTTTCTGCACAGAACTGTACTGGAACCTAGCAAATTGTATCAAAAACGCACTGGAACTGCGTATGGTGTGAACTGTAAGCAAAAACTGATCCAGAACATATGAGTACATTTGTGGTGTGAACTGGCCCTAAAAATGCATGCACAGTGTTTTCCATGTATTCCAGTCGCTCTAGTTCACACCATCAGCAGGAAACTTCACTCTGATTATAAAGTCACAAATAATGGAAGCAAGCCCTGCAAAAAACGCTGCAAACTATGCGCCCAGAACAATCAATCGAGAAGTTCACCCACACAAATGGGACCTTCAATATCACGGGATCATACAGCTGTATCTCCAGTAATGTAGTGTACCTCATCCAATGCAACAGGTGTAGCAAAGGATCTTATGTTGGTGAAACAGGACAGAAGTTACAAGTGAGGATGAATTTGCACAGACATACCATCAAGAAACATGAAGAAGACAGTTTCTGCACACCTGTGGGACATAATTTCTCACAACCGGACCAAACTATAGAAGACTGCAATGTTTTAGTTCTTAACCGCTTCCCGACCGGCGCACGACGATGTACGTCGACAGAATGGCACGGACAGGCAAAATATTGTAAGCTCTTCTGAGCAGGGCCCTCTTAATCCTCTTGTATTTTATTGTATTATAACTGTATTGTCTCCCTTTTATATTGTAAAGCGCTGCGTAAACTGTTGGCGCTATATAAATCCTGTAATAAATAAATAAATAAATAAAAGGGCGTACAGGTACGTCCCTTTTAAGATTGCCGCCGTGCCATCGAGGACCCCGTGAGTCCGGCCACGGGTCCCGCGGACTCGATCGGCGCAGGGATACCCGCGATCGTCTCATGGGATGGCTGAACCAGGAGATGCGGAAGTAAACAGCACCTCCCCGTTCTGCCTAGCAACTAGTGACACCGATCTCTGCTCCCTATGATTGGAGCAGAGATCAGTGTTCACTAGATCACAGCTACGCCCCCCCCCACAGTTAGTAACACGCCTCTAGGAACACTTAACCCCTTCACTGCCAGTGTCATTTACACAGGAATCAGTGCATTTAAATAGCACTGATTGCTGTATAAATGACAATGGTCCCAAAAATGTGTCAAAAATGTCCGATGCGTCCGCCATAATGTCGCAGTCACAATAAAAATTGATGATCGCCGCCATTACTAGTAAAAAAAAAATATTTATAAAAATGCTATAAAACTATCCCCTATAACTGCTGTGCAAACCAATCAATAATCGCTTATTGCGATTTTTTTTACCAAAAATATGTAGAAGAATACATATCAGTCTAAACTGAGGAAAACATTTTTTTTATATATATTTGGGGGAAATTTATTATAGCAAAAAGTAAAAAATAATGTGTTTTTTTTTTCAAAATTTTGTTTATAGCGCAAAAATAAAGCTCTATTTGTGGGAAAAAAAAGGACGTCAATTTTGTTTGGGAGCCACGTCGCACGACCGCGCAATTGTCAGTTAAAGCAACGCAGTGCCGAATCGCGAAAAGTGGTCTGGTCTTAATCCAGCAAAATGGTCCGGTCTGAAGTGGTTAATGGGAATTTCAGAACTATCCAGGAAAGGAAAACACTTGAGCTAAGAATGATACTTCTTTTTGACACAAAAAACAGTGGCTTAAATTTAGATATTGGTTTCCTCACCCACTATACTAGAGTTTTATGACCCCCCTCTGTGACTATAATCCCCTCCCCCCCTCCAGTCTATAGCTTTTCCTCTGTCTTATCTCACTTGCTGATAGCTTTATTACCATTGCCATACTAATGATTTGTATATGTATGTGTTTGTTTTTCTTTTTCCTTTCCCTCAGAGATTTTTTTTTGTTTTGTTTTGTTTTACCATTTCACCTTCTGCTAAAACTTTTGTGAATCAGGACTGTTTAGACCTTGAAGAAGGGGACACACCCCGAAAGCTCGTCCATGAAAAATGATATGTTAGTGCAAATAAATAAAGTATCACGGACAGTACTCAATTTTCTCTAGCAAAGTTTAGGAGCTGCCACCTTTACGTGAGCTTCAACATCTCTCTCCTAAATGCGAAAGAATTGCATTCAGGATAGGAACATTTTGGCTGCCGGCCAATTTTGCCACAGTCGTGGTAAATGTAGGCCAGTGTACATGAAGCCTTAAAGTGCTACTAAAGCCTACTAAAGCCTAAATATTTTATTATAAAAAAAACAAAGGTTAACGCTGCGCTAAACAAAAAAAATCTATTGAGAAATAAAAGTAAATAAAAAGCTGCCAACACCATAAAGTCCAATACTAAACTCAAATACAATAGAATAAAATAAAGATGCAGCACTGATATAATGAGGTGATGAATATATTAATCAAAAAAGTAAGAGTGAAAAAACTCTCAATGAATAAAAACTAAGGCAAATATCACACTACAAGTGCTAAAGGTGATATCCCAACTCATCCTAATAAAACAAAACCAAAGGAATGTTTGGAAATAAGCAACTGATAATGGGAGTAATGGTGAAAAAACTCTCACAAAGAAGACAAAAGCAGATATCACAAAAAAGAAAAAAAAATTGGCCAATCCTCAGACGACGTCCTATGGTGACGAAACGCGTAGGGTGGAGCCTGTGATGGTGACGTCATTAAGTTTTTCTTAGGAGATTGAGGAGACACAGACAGCAAGCGGGAGGAAGCCTGTGGAGACGCCGCGATCTCCAACTTTGATATACAATTATTGCTATGATTTTAAAGGATGAAATATCTTATAAGTGCAATTCATTTGGCCTATTAAACCCTCTTTTATGAACTATTACACTATGGGAGCATTCTCTGTTTTTGTTTTTTGAGTACCACGATCATAGCATCAACTGCAGATGTCGGTATAGGTTTTTGGGAGACCTGAATTTCCCTGTGCCTGGTAAGAATACCTTTACGGTGGTCATCTGTAGTTGGTAAGGAGCCTCATTACTCACTTGGGTGGGAATTATCTTGGATGTAGGATTTGCTTTTCACTATCGTTTCCTCTGGAGCATCATCTCACACTATATATGGACTTTTTTTGTTGATTGAAACTTTGCACTATTTGGAATTGGGACTTTTTGCTTACATTTTCTTCTTTTTAGTGATTGGTCAAGCAATCCTTTTTTACGTTTTATATTTATCACTTCATTTTATGTGTTTATTATTTACAATTTATCTCATAATAATTTATTTTTTTGTGCTATCTGCTTTAGTTTTCTATGTGAGAGTTTTTTCACCATTACTCCCATTATTAACTATTCACATTTTTATTTTTTAATATTTTATTTTTTGTGCTTTTGTTTTCTTTATGAGAGTTTTTTCACCATTACTCCCATTATCAGTTGCTTATTTCCAAACATTCCTTTGGTTTTGTTTTATTAGGATGAGTTGGGATATCACCTTTAGCACTTTTAGTGCGATTTTAGTGTTATTTTAGTGTGAGCCTTAGTTTTTATTCATTGAGAGTTTTTTCACTATTATTTTTTTGATTAATATATTCATCACCTCATTATATCAGCGCTGCATCTTTATTTTATTCTAAACATTTTATGCCTTAATGCATTCTCTGTATGTAAGGGAAAAAATTATGCAGTACCTGTATCGTCCCCTCACCCCCCATATAATTACCTGTGTCCTTACTCATTCCAGCACTGTGCCCGTCTGTAGCCACTCTCCCAACTCTCACAGGTTTTGTTGAGGCAGCGGGAGCTATTGGCTCCTGCTGCTGGCAGCCAAATACTGTGACAAGTGGGCATGGGGCAGCGCTGTGCTGTCTGTGTCTACTGACGTGGGCAACGTGGCTCAGGATTGAGCCCGCAGGTGTGCCACCATAGAGTGTTGTTTCCTATGATGGCAGGCGGAGAAGAGGAGGAGCCAGGAGTGCTGTGGGGGACCCCAAAAGAGGAGGATCTGGGGCACTTTGAGCAATTTTTTTGCACAGAGCAGGTAGGTATACCATGTTTGTTATTTTAAAAAGAAAAACAATTTAGACTTTACAAACACTTTAACGTGGTGGAACACCCTGAAAATGAAAACTAGTAAAAATGTTAGTAACAATTTAAAAAAAATAAATAAAAAAAGATTATTTTTTTTTACTTACCAGAAATGGCTGTTGCTAGGCAGATCGTCCTAATCTGCCTCCTCCAGCGCCGCGGTGATCTTCTCTTCTTCCGTCTTCAGGTGAATGGGGCGCGGTGTGTTATGGGAACTGTGTCCCACAACACACCGCGTTCCCCATTCACAAATGACACGCGCGCATGCGCAGTAGGCCGCGCGCCGACTCGCGCATGCGCAGTAGGTCGCGCGCCGACTCGCGCATGCCCAGTAGGCCGCGTGAAGCCGTTTCCCTTACGGAGGATGGCGGCGCTGGATCCGGTTCGCCGAGGGACATCTCGGCCTCCACGAAGGACATCGCGGGCGCCCTGGGAGGGTAAGTGTACTTATTAAAAGTCAGCAGCGACTTTTTTTTTAGCTGCTGACTTTTAAAAAAAAATTTTTGAAGGTGAAACCCCGCTTTAATGATCACATCATATTTTGGGAGATAGATTTCCTATCAGTAGTACATCATGTAATATATAGTGTGTTTTTGTGAGGATATGATATGATATACTGTATGTATTCCTAAGCATATGATATGATATACTATCTGTGTTAGAGTTTTTTTTAATATAATATACTGATTAGTTAGTATATCATGTCATATGATTCAAATATAAGGCTTTCTTCATTCATGTGTGATACTTTGGGGTGCTTTATTGCAAGCATGTTAACTAATGGTATTTTGCACATTAACCCGGATCCTGTTAACCACTTGCTTACTGGGCACTTAAACACCCTTCCTGCCCAGACCAATTTTCAGCTTTCAGCGCTCTCGCACTTTCAGTGACAATTGCGCGGTCATGCAATGCTGTAACCAAATTAATTTTTTATCATTTTGTTCGCTCAAATAGAGCTTTAGTTTGGTGGTATTTACTCGCGACTCCGTTTTTTATTTTTTGCGATATAAGCGAAAACATAGCGGAAATTTAAAAAAAAAACAATATTTTCTCCTTTCTTTTTTAAAAGAAATCAATAAAATCAAATTTTGTCATAAATTTAAGCCAAAATGTATTCTGCTACATGTTTTTAGTAAAAAAAATTCCGTTAAGTGTATAATAATTGGTTTGCGTGATCACGGACATATGTACGCAAATAAGCATGTACATATGTGTGCAGGTGATCACGGACATATGTGTGCAGATAATCATTGGCACATGTTATTTTACTGGGACATATGTGAGGGACATATGTTTTTATTATTTGGGGACATGTGTTTTTATTTGGGGACATGTGTTTTTATTATTTGGGGACGTGTGTTTTGGGGACATGTGTGTTTTGGGGACATGTGTGTTTTGGGGACATGTGTGTTTTACTGTGGGGACACTACTGGTGATCAGTGAGTAAAAAAAAACAGCTAATACTCACTGATCACCAGCCGGCTGCAGCGATCCGCTCTCCTCTCCTCACCGACGACTTCCGTGTGAGGAGAGGAGAGCCGATTGCCTAGCAACCGGCTGTTTGTTTACATCACATGACAGCTGTGATTCGACACGGCCGTCATGTGATCAGGAGGGCCAATCACCGAGCCCTCCTGCCGATCCGAGATGCGCCGTGTCCGGGTGACACGGCCGCATCGGGAGCGCGCCGCTGCGCGGGCACGCGCGCGCGCGATCCCTCTACTTCTGAAGGACGTTCCGGAACGTCCGATCAGAAGTAGACGGCTCCCACCCGGCCGTATATGTACAGTGGCCGGGTGGGAAGTGGTTAATATAGGTTATTATTATTTAGTGGTCTGCCAGCCAGAGGTATAACTACAGATCACGGGGCCGCATTGCAAAAGTTTGATGGGGCCCCTCCGGTTAGATTTTAGTAGATGTCCTAAATGCAATAAGTCTATACTACTAAGACAGTAAGGCCCCTTTCACACTGGGGCGGGAGCCGCGACGACAGTAAAGCAGCGCTATATTTAGCGCTGCTTTACCGTCGTTTTAGCCGCGGGATTCGGCCGCTAGCGGTGCGGTTTTAACCCCCGCTATCGGCCGAAAAAGGGATAATAACCCCCGCAAAGCGCCGCCTTTGCAGCGGTATTACCACGGTGTCCCATTGAAATCAATGGGTAGGAGCGGTATAGGAGTGGTGAATACACTGCTCCTATACCGCTCCAAAGATGCTGCTAGCAGGACGGTGAAACCGTCCTGCTAGCACACCGCTCCAGTGTGAAAACCCGCCGGCTTTCACACTGGAGTGAATGGGGCCGTTTTTTTCAGGCGGTGTACAGGCGCTATTTTTAGCACTGTACCGCCTGAAAAAACGCCCCAGTGTGAAAGGGGCCTTTCACAAAATATATTTTATTTTATACAAAATAAATAAAGCAGAGGGGTCTGTGACTAGCAATCCTGATGATTCCTGTGCTTGTGATATCTGGTGTTCTAGATAGCATACTTCACAGTTTAACTCGCCCCAACGGCCTTCCTAATGGTCTCCCACTCCTTGGCTCCATAGCAGCCTAAAGTCCTATTTGAGGAGTGAAGTTCCGAGTCAATTTTGTCTTATAGAAAGTCTGTTACTTTCATTCAAAACAAAACTTACACACAGTGGTTTATTTGCTAGAAGAGTAGAGAATATTTACTCAGCTTACAGTTAAGCTGTGTTTACTTCAATTATCCAGTCATGCCCAACACAAAATCATATTTTATAAAATCCCTGCCAGTGACTGGGGAATCAAATGGAACACAGCATCACTCAATTCAGTAAGCTAAGTAAAAATTCAGTTCATTTGCTAAACTATATTTATTATTTTACTTAATCAACCCTGTGGATGTGCACTGAAAATCAGTAAATCACCATTATTGGTTGAACTAGATGGACTTGTCTTTTTCAACCAGACTAACTATGTAACTTTGTAACCATTATAATGCAACACAATGACATAAAGCCCATCTCTGGGCAACTAAAAAATGATCCCTTGTCTAGGAGAGAGAAGAAATGGCTTTACATACCTGATCGTCTGCTCCCCGGCAGATGGCTCTCCTCTACGTTCTGTCCCTCAGTCCAATGCAGAGCTATAGATCTTGCCGTCCTGATGATGTCAGAACTCTAAACCTCTGGACTGTAGGTGAGAAGAAGCGGCGGGACCAGTCTAGCAGCAGGGAGGAGTGGAGAATCAGGTAAGTAAATAATTTTGTTTTGTTCCCCTAGACCAGTGATGGCGAACCTTGGCACCCCAGATGTTTTGGAACTACATTTCCCATGATGCTCATGCACTCTGCATCGTAGTTGAGCAAAATGGGAAATGCCGTTCCAAAACATCTGGGGTGCCAAGGTTCGCCCTCACTGCCCTAGACCAAAATGAACAATTAACCCTTGCAGTGCAGGCACAGCCCCACTGCAAGGGAAAATTTATAGTTGCTCGGAGGTTTTCACCATACCATTAGGGTAAAAAATGCCTTTACTACCCGTTCTCCCACCCCCATCCCCTAAACACATACCTGGCTCCCTCCACCTATCCAGCGATGTCCTGGTTACAGCACCGCTCCTTCATTTTCAGCTCTCACGGGAGACACAGGCAGCCTATGGATCTTGCTGTTGTCGGTTAAACTCCTATGAGGAGGGTGGGGGGTGTGACTAACTGGCACTATGTGTGTCTATGGCTCAGGAATGCACCCGCACTGCACTTGCTGTGGGGGTACTTGGAAAACGAATGAGCGGACAGGGCTGGCAGGGAAGTTAAAAAGAGGATGTAAGGGGACCACTATGTACAATGCCATTTACAGTACATTAAAGAATATTAGTTGAACCCACCCAAGTGGTTTTTTTTTTTAACCACTACTATTCCTTTATACTGGATTTGGAAATATACAGATGCAGCAATTTAGAAATGAGATGGATGATTTAGCTCTGAGAAATACTTTTTGAAAGATAAATAGTGCATTTTACAGTGCCTTGGAAAAGTATTCATACCCCTTGACATTTTCTACATTTTGTCATGTTATAACCAAAAGTGTAAATTTATTTTATTAGGATTTTATGTGATAAACCAAAACAAAGTGGCACATAATTGTGAAGTGGAAGGAAAATTATAAATGTTTTTTAAATATTTTTACAAATAAATATCTGAAAAGTGTGGCATGCATTTGTATTCAGCCCTCTTTACTTTGATACCCTAACTAAAATCTAATGAAACCTAATGCCTTCAGAAGTCACATAATTAGTAAATAGATTCCATCTGTAAGTAATTTAATCTCAGTAAAAATACAGCTGTTCTGTGAAGCCCTCAGAGGTTTGTTAGAGAACCTTAGTGAACAAACAGCATCATGAAGGCCAATGAACACACCAGACAGGTCAGGGATAAAGTTATGGAGAAGTTTAAAGCAGGGTTAGGTTATAAAAAAAATATCCTAACTTTGAACATCTCACAGAGCACTGTTCAATCCATCATCCGAAAATAAGGAGTATGGCCCAACTGCAAACGTACCAAGACATGGCCGTCCACCTAAACTGACAGGTCAGGCAAGGAGAGCATTAATCAGAAAAGCAGCCAAGTGGCCCATGGTAACCCTGAAGTGCACTTGAAATTGCACTGAAAGTGCACTTGGAAGTGCAGTCGCTGTAAATCTGAGGGGTAGATCTGAAATGAGGGGAAGCTCTGCTGATTTTACCATCCAATCATGTGCAAGCTAAATTGCTTATTATTTTACTTGCATGTCCCAACTCGGATCTACAGCGACTGCACTTCCAAGTGCACTTTCAGTGCAATTTCAAGTTCACTTTGCACTTGTAGTTTGCACTTGTAGTGCAAAGTGGATTTGCCTTTAGTAAATAACCCCCAATGTGTATTGTAAAGCATGTCAATGCAGACTAACAAACAGTTCAGTACACAGTGTTGGGTTGTGTGGAATATTAAACATACACAGTGTAGAGAACAGATGCACACAGAATATACACACAGAGCATGGTGGTGAGTAGTGTTCCTTTTTCTGCGTCAGCAGTGGTCTCCTTTTTTTTGGCGCAGCAGCATTGAGAATATTTAGGGCATAATTGCTGTCCCCCTTCTGCGTCGCAGGTATTCCTCTTTCTGCAGCAGCAAAAAAAAACTTCCTTCTGTGTCACCACAGTTTTTTGTTTTGTTTTTTACATTTATTTTATTTTAGGTTTTTTTGCAGCTGCAGCTGTAAAAAAAATTCTCCACAATTGCTGCACCCTTATTTTCTTTATTATAAAAAAACTAAAATACAATGGTTTATAGTGTAACACGCACAAAAATATTGCACCCAAGCACCATATTTCAAACCCACACTCTATAATAAAAAGTTATAAAAATCCCCCCAAAAAACTCCCATCATGTCCGAAAGGCCAACAAGGAGAGACAGACGCTCACAGGCCACTAAAAGAGGGCAAGCAGCCTCTGTGTCCACAATGAAAAGTGGTGGTCACGGACATGGTGCATCCTCTGCAAGCGGGGCACGCTTGTCCTTTTTTTTCACTGCTGGCCGTGTTATTGAGCCACCACATGAAGAGTTGGTGGAGTGGATAATTAAGCGGTCCTCATCCTCCTCATCCTCTGTCACCCAGGCTCATACTAGTTTGCCTTCCACCGCTGCTGCCAAAGCGTCCTATTCCGCAGACTCCTTGTCCACAGCTACTCCTTCTGTAGTCCCACCATCATGCACGGAGGAGTCACCTAAATTATTTGATCATAGTATCAGTTACATGCTGCTGGAGGATGCACAGCAATTTGAATGCTCCGATGTTGGTTCCCAAGTTAAGAAAGGGTGTAACTTGAGCCTAGAGAGAGGGGGTGCCAATGACGGACAAGAAACTGCCTGAGAGAACAGAGGAGGAAAGTGAGAAGGAGGAGGCACAACTCCAATGAGGCAGGATGTCTTCCAGGGGCCGGCCTAAAGGTAGCCACCCTATTGCATCACACTGCAGAGCTCCATAGGTGCAGGGCGCTGCTGACTTCCTGCTGCCTTACAAAAGTTCATTGGTGTGGGCTTTTTTCAACACGTGCAGCAGACCTCAGTGTTGCTGTTTGTAATCTCCGTTTGAAGCGGATCAAGCATGGCCAGAACACCAGCCACTTGGGCACCACAAGCTTGACAAGACATATGACGACATGCCATGCAGTCCATTGGCAGCAGCACCTGAAAGACCCACATCATAAAAAATGCAGACTTCTCCTTGCTGCTCATCTTGGATCTCTACTCCTACTATACCTCAAGTCTTCACAAAAACCTCCACTGAGAGGAATGATGGTATAGCGATGGGAGCCACAAGTACTTGCACCCAATCTGCTAGCAGTACACCACTGCTGATTTCACCAGGCCAATTTTGCTACCCCAGTTGCTGAACTGTAAAAAAAAATACTGTCCTAGCCATCCACATGCTCAGCGTCTAAATGCTAGCTTGGCCAATTTGCTAGCACTACTGCTGCATTTCCATCTGGTAGACTCTGCCCCCTTTTGTGAGTTTGCGGAATGTGCTGTACCACAGCGGTAGGTTCCAAAAATAAATTTCTTTTCACATAAGGCAATTCCAGCTCTGTACCATCATGTGGAAGGCAATGTTTTGGCCTTGTTGGACAGGGCGCTCAGCAGAATGGTTCACATTACTGCTGACGTGGTCCAGCAGGCCTGGTTGGGGATGTTACATTTCCTTCACGGCAACTCTGCTGTCACCTGGGAAGGATGCAGGGCAGGGTTCACTGCTGGTGCTTGTTCCACCACCACGCCTCCAAAAAGCTGGTGGTGATTCTGCCACATCTGTCTGCTCCACCCCTCCTCTTTTTCTTCCTCTATGGCCTCTTCTGCTGAATTGTCCTCTGAGCTATCAGTGCTCACTAAGCGTTAAAGGGGCTACCCAAGCAGGCTAAAAGATGCCATGTGGTGCTTCAGTTGGTCTGTCTAGGGGACAGGAGCCACACCGGGGCAGAGATTCGGTCAGCTCTGCTGGGGCAGGCCCAGAGGTGGTTGACACCAAGGCAGCTTGAGCCAGGAATGGCTGTATGTGACAATGGCACCAACCTTCTCTCTGCCCTCCGACAGGGACACATGTTTCATGCTTGGCTCATGTCCTTAATTTGGCGGTGCAGCATTTCTTAAACAGGTACCCAGGCTTACAAGATCTTGTGAGGCAGGCTAGAAAAGTCTGTGGCCATTTC
Organism: Lithobates sylvaticus; assembly: GCA_028564925.1. NCBI lineage: Eukaryota > Metazoa > Chordata > Amphibia > Anura > Ranidae > Lithobates > Lithobates sylvaticus. The sequence continues at coordinate 149,023,534 of CM053031.1, read as the reverse complement.
CGGCGATCATACATGCCCACCAGGCGGAACTCAACATTGGCAATGCTGCAGCGGCTGCACACGCAACAGAGGGCCATCAATGAGTACCTGTGTGAGTATGGCACAAGGACAGGCTCAGGGGAGCTTGGCTTATTTTCGCCATGCCAGTGGCTGTTGATAAAGGATGCATGCACTGTCCTGTCACCATTTGAGGAGGCCACAAGGATGGTGAGCCGCGACAATGCATGCATTAGTGACACTATCACTCTAGTCTTCCAGCTAGAGCTCACGCTTCATGGAATCATTGACAGGGCACTTGAGGCAGAACAGCGGGAGAAAGAGGAGGACTTCCTTTCCTCTCAGGGCCCCCTTTATGCAGATACCATTCCTGCACGGCCGCCAAACACACAGGAGGAAGAGGAGGAGGATTGAGTCAGCGTGGATGTAGAGGATAACATACAGCAGTCTTCAAGGGATGGTTTTCAGTCCCCAGAAGACGTACGAGACTGGCAAGAGGTAGTTCCTGACAATGTCATCCTTAGTGACCCAGAATTGAATGCCTCCTCAAACTTATGATCCACGTTACAAGGGTAAAGTTGTCAAGCTCATCCTGCCTTCGTAGAGGGAACAGAGGAAGAAAAATCTTCAGGACGCCTTGAAGAAAAATTTGTGCAACACCTTTCCAGACACTGAGAGGTTACCATTTCCTGGACAATGTGTTTCTGGGGCTTCGTTTGGTCAGAGGAAGAGCGGTGTAGAAGGCGAATGGCTAAACAATTCTTTAGTCCTCAGCACCCAGGGCTGTTAGTTTTAAGCAACCATCGGCAGCGTCTGCATCATACGGTGTAGGATTATCCAGGGGCAAGAGCAGACTTGGAGAACTTTCCAACTGAGCATCCACTGGGTTACTTGGTCTTGAGGATGGACCACTGGCCAGAACTTGCTCAATATGCAATCAAGCTACTGGCCTGCATCAAGCGTGCTTTCTGAACAATATTTACAGTTACAGTGTTAAGGCACCACCAACACCTAAGGCCCAATTTCCTGCACCTGTTTGCATGTAATTTCATTGTTTCCCTAATTTTTAACAGCAGGGCCCATTCCTGTGCCCAGCAAGAGTAAGGGCTCTTTCACACGGGGCGGATCAGTGCAGATCCACCCCGTGGATATCCGCTTGCTCAGCGGGGATCGCCGGAGCGATCTCCGCTGAGCAGGAAGATGACAGGTCCGTCCCTGCACTCTGTGCAGGGACGGACCTGTCACAGCGCCGCTCTCCCCTATGGGGGATCGGGTGACGATGGACCGTAGAGTCCGTCGTCATCCGATCCGCTCTGCAGACGGATGGAAAAATAGGGGTTTCCTCCGTCTGCAGAAACGGACCATAGCGGGCACGGACGAGATCGGGTGTCAGTGGATGCGCATCCGCTGACACCCGCTATCCCATAGGGATACATGTATGTCCGTTTTTCATCCGAAAACGGATGGATGAAAACTGGACATACGTGTGAAAGAGCCCTAACTGTGCGGGGTTACAGTGTTCAGGCACCACCACCTAAGGCCAAATTTTTCTGCACCTGTTTGACAGGTGCATGTAATATAATTTTTTAACAGAAGGCCCGTTCCTGTGCCCAGCAAGAGTAACTGTGAGAGATTACATTATCGTCATTTCCTGCCGACCTCGCATCACCTATCCCACCCTCTGACTGTAATGGGATGAAATGTAGTATAGTAACTGCGCATGTGCCGGTTTCCCCGCTCTTGAATGGGGGATGCCACACCACTGGGGAGAGAAAATCTTTATAAATTGGCCTTAAAAAAGTGACAAGCTGCATCTGGTGTTTGTGCTGGCAGGCTACAGTGGAAAGTGGCATCTAGTGGCAGGATAGTGACAAGCCGCGACGGTGGCAAGTGACATGCATCTGGTGACAGGCCATGCTGGCAAGTGACACGCTGCATCTGGTGGCAGGCAACAGTGGCAAGTAATAGACTCAGGGCTCCCACTGATTCTGCATTACGCTGAGCTGAACTATTTCATTTTTATATTAAAATGTAATAATATAAATAATGTGCTTCAATCATCCTGACACCATATTAACCATAGTGTGTTGATTGAATTGCTAACACCAGCCATTGCCCCGACAAATCAAGGTGACACAGCCACCCAACTGCTTATATGCAAGTAATTGACCATAAAAGGAGTATGGGGGTCTGGGTACTGCCCTGGGGAACATGTATCAATGCAAAAATGTTTTTTTTAAAACAATAATTTTTTTAGAAGCAGTGATTTTAACGATGCTTAAAGTGCAACAATAAAAACGAAAAATTCCTTCAAATATAGTGCCTGGGGGGTCCCCTTAGTATGCCTGTAAAGTGGCACATCTGTAGCATATATAGAACACGCTGCAGAAAAAATTACATTTGTAAAGAAAAAAAAAAAAAACGAGTCAAATCACATTTAAACCGACTCCCGATTGCAATTGCCGGGAACCAGGTATTGCAAAAAAAAAAAAAAAAAGAAAAAAAGAGCCGTGCCAAAAATATTTTAAAAAATGGCGTGGGGTCCCCCCCAAATCTATACCAGACCCTTATCTGTGCATGCAGCCTGACATGTCAGGAAAGGGGGGGATGAGCAAGCGCCCCCTCCTGAACCATACCAGGCCACATGCCCTCAACATGGGGGGGGGGGGGGTGGGTGCTTCGGGGCATAGGGTGGGTGCCAAAGAACCTTGTCCCTATGTTGATGGGGACAAGGGCCTCATCCCCCCATTCATGGACAGTGGTTGTGGGGGTCTCAGAACCTAGAAGCCCCCTTTAACAAATGGGCCCCCAGGCGCCCCCCCCCCCCCCATGTGAATGAGTATAAGGGTACCCCTACCCATTCACCAAAAAAGTGTCAAAAAGTAATAAAAACACACACACAGTTTTTGACAATTCCTTTATTAAAAAAGTAAAAAAAAACTGTGTCCCCCATGTAAATCCATCGTCAATCACGTCACGCGTCGCACCAAAAAAAATAACTGAAAATGAAGTACTGTAGATGCTATAGTATTTATTTTTATCATGCATGCGATTAGAACTGTAAATTCTGCCATATGATGGCAGCACATCACACTGTGAAGAGCTGGATTGATGTGACAGAAGTTTGGTACTTATTTTTTTTGGACACATTCATGCTGGTGCTTCTCTAGAACATTCTTTTGTTAGCGGCCTTGGTAGTCATGATACTGTAACTAGGGCTTTCCAGAAACAGTTGCACTTATTTTGAGATCACAAAGATGACTCATTTGGAGGTGGACACCAACTATAGCCTCTAAAGTCAACCGGATGTCCCAGAGCTTATTTGGGGATATAGTGTACATCAAAGCAAGAGAATTCTTATGTAATCAAGACTTCTCCGTAAATGCCAATTCTTTTCTATAAAAGGGGGGTGGGGCTGCTGCACTGAGAAGGCTTTTTATCTTAATGCGTTGAGATTTTATATATTATATTGACATTTTTTTTTTCCCCATAGCATTTTCTGCAGTTTTGCAGCTTTTGAGATACACCCTGTACATACTCTGGGTGTTTTCTGCTATTGCAAAAACACCCATTTGGGGCAAGATCCTAAATATTGAAAATATGAGGAGAACATCAAAGAAGGGACGTGGCTCCAGTCGTGGTGCTGCTGGTGGAGCTCCTGTTGCAGGGAGAGGACGTGGTTGATTTGTGCCAGCTACACGCACAAGTGAAACACCTTCCTCAGGTGCGAGTAGGCGACAGAGCCTGCAGTGGTATTTCGGCACGCCTAATCAGGCTCTACGAATGTTGAGGCCAGGACAAGTACAGGCGATAGTAGTTTGGGTTGCTGACAGTGCCTCCGGTTCCTTCACATTGTCTCCCACCCAGTCTCCTGATTCAGAGTAGGCACCTGCAGCCGATGTCCATCAGTCTTTCACCTCACCCCCTTGCAAAACAGCCAAGCAGTCTGAGCCCCAAATCATGCAGCAGTCTCTTCTGCTTTTTGATGACTCTGTTAGCAGAGTTTCCAAGGGCCATCCACCTAGCCCTGCCCCAGAAGTGGATAAGATTATGTTTCATGATGAGTACATGGGAGGACCATCGCAGCACGTCTCGGATGATGACGAAACACAGGTGCCAACTGCTGCTGCTTTTGCAATTGTGCAGACCGACAAGGAGGGCAGGGGTGAAGACTGGGTGGAAGATGATGTGGAGGACAATGAGGTCCTCGACCTCACATGGAATCAACATCATGCAGGTGACCAGTGTAGTTCTGAGGAAGAGGCGGTGGTCGCACAGAGCCACCAGCACAGCAGAAGAGGGAGCAGGGTGCAAAAGCGTAGCGTCCATCCACTAGACAGTACGTCTGCTACTGCCCAACGCAGCAAGGGACCGAGCACACCAAAGCCAGGTCCAAGGAGTTCCCTAGCGTGGCAGTTCTTCAGACAATGTGCTGATGACAAGACACCAGTAGTTTGCACGCTGTGCAATCAGAGCCTGAAGTGAGGCATAAACATTCTCAGCCTGAGCACAACCTGCATGACCAGGCATCTAAGTGCAAAGCACGAGATGCAGTGGAGTAGACGCCTCAAAAACCAAGAAAGGTCTCTGGCTCCTCCTGCTTCCTCTTCTGCTGCAGTCTTGGCCTCTTCATCCACCTCTGTAGTGACAGTGGCACCTGCCAACCCGCAAACAGAGGATCTGCCAGCAACACTACCACCTGGGTCACCAACCATCTCCACAATGTCCCATGGAAGCATTCAGCTCTCTATCTCCCAAACACTGGAGCGGAAGAGGAAGTACCCCCCTAGCCACCCGCGATACCTGGCCCTGAATGCCAGCATTTCAAAATTCCTCGCCTTTGAAATGCTGTCATTCCGTCTGGTGGAGACGCAGAGTTTTAAAAGGCTGATGGCATTGGCTGTCCCACAGTACGTCGTGCCCAGCCGCCACTACTTTTCCAGGGGAGCTATCCCTTCCCTGCACAACCAAGTGGGGGACAAAGTCAGGTGTGCACTGTGCAACGCCATCTGTGGCAAGGTCCACCTAACTACGGATGCGTGGACCAGTAAGCACGGTCAGGGACATTATATCTCCCTAACAGCACACTGGGTAAATGTAGTGGTGGCTGGGCCTGAGGCGAATAGCAGTTTGGCACATGTCCTTCCACCACCGAGGATTGCAGGGGACTTCAGTTTGCCTCCTGTTGCTAACTACTCCGCCTCCTCATCCGGTCAGCGTAACACCTTCACCACCAACTTCAGCACAGCCAGGGGTAAACGACAGCAGGCAGTTTTAAAACTTTCCTGTTTGGGGGAAAAAAAAAAAAAAACCACGCAGGAGTTGTGGAGGGACATGTAACAGACTGATGAGTGGTTGGTGGCAGTGAGCCTCAAGCCCGGCCTGGTGGTGTGCGATAATGGTTCGAAATCTCGTAGCAGCTCTGAGCCTAGCCGGTTTGACGCATATCCCTTGCCTGGCGCATGTGCTGAACTTGGTGGTCCAGAGGTTCCTTAAAAACTACCTCGATATGCCAGAGCTGCTGCAGAAAGTGCGGGCCGTCTGTGCACATTTTCGGCATTCTCACCCTGCTGCTACTCGCCTGTCAGCGCTGCAGCGTAACTTCGGCGATCCAGCTCACCGTCTCATATGTGACGTGCTCACAAGGTGGAACTCCACCTTGTACATGCTGGCCAGACTGTGCGAGCAGCAGCAGGCGATAGTGGTTTCAGCTGCAGCACGCACGAGTCGCTCTGCGGAACAGCACCACTTCACCACCAATAACTGGGCCTCCATGCGAGACCTGTGTGCCTTGTTGCATTGTTTCGAGTACTCCACCAACATGGCCAGTGCCGATGTTCTCAGCATTACTATCCCAGTTCTATGCCTCCTTGAAAAAAACACTTTGGCGATGATGGAAGAGGATGTGGCACAGGAGGAGGAACTGGGATCATTTCCAAGGCTTTCAGGGCAGTCATTCACAAGTGGCTACGAGGGTGGGTTCCTGCACCAACAAGCCCCAGGTACACAATTGTCCAGCAGCAAGAGCACAGTTCTGGAGGATGAGGAGGAACCATGTTCAAAGCAGGGTGGCACCCAGACCAGCTCATGGCCATCACTGGTGCGTGGCTGGGGGGATACAGACGATACACCTCCAACAGAGGACAGCTGGCACACATGAGCGATTACATGCTGCAGTGTCTCCGCAACGACCGCCAAGTTGCCCACATTTTAATTGGTGCCGATTACTGGGTGGCAACCCTGCTGGATCCCTGTTACAAGGACAACGTGCCGTCCTTAATTACCTCACTGGAGCGTGATCGTAAGATGCGCGAGTACAAGCGCACACTGGTAGACGCGCTGCTGGTGGCATTCCCACCTGACAGCGGGGGTACAGTGGAAGCACAAGGCGAAGGCAGAGGAGGAAGAGGTTGCCAATGCAGCCGGGGCACTGCCAGCACCTCAGAAGGCA